>JAAAKL020006545.1:0-17881 GCA_010016065.2 Carybdea cf. marsupialis auct. non (Linnaeus, 1758) | reverse complement strand
GAGAGATGTGGAAAAATATTATTCGTCAGAGTACCGCAGCGCCCCAACGACCTTCAATGGTTACGGGATAGAGAAGAAGAAGAAGAAGAAGCCAGTCATAGGATACCTCAACTAGCTATCCAAGGTCTAACGTTGTTTTTCAATTAAAGTGATTTCGAACTACGAGTTGTTGTCTGCTGGTCACATATGATGCTTCAGTCATTGGAATAGCATTACAATACTCATGGCCATACTATCCTCTCAATTTTAAAGTGTAGCTTCGATTTTCTAATGGTGCTTTTCATTTCTATCTTGATGACTAGCTGTTCGTAATTTGAAATCTCTTTGTATTTGCTTTCTTTAAACAAAAACTGACTATAGGAGCTGCCAGAATGAAATGAATTTCAAGAAAGTGGCGCTTGTTCATCAGTCGCGAAATTTAATTTCGTACCAGACCCTACCTTTAGTCATACGTGAGGCATTTGATAAGGTCTTGAGGATAAGACTTATATGCAAGGGGTTAGAATTTAATACCTGGCCACACCGACGGCAGTTTTGTAGCTGACTTTTTTTTGGAAAGTGCTTTAGTACGTTTAAGCGCTGAAAGGTTGAAAAATCTGAGACAGGAGGATTAACTCTGCACTTGAAGTGGCAAAGAAAACGAGTGATAACTTTTGAAAAAGAAAAATACGATTGTAAGCTGATGAGCTAAACTCTGTTGGCAGTCCACCCAAAAGATTATGTTTCGCGGGAAAAAAGCTCTTTATAAGCTCTTTATTTTGCGCGCCCACATTAATAGAAAATTCAGGCAAATCTTGCACTTACAACCCTCCTGCAAGTATCGTGACGCTTCTGGCCCAACAGTAGGGCATAGTCTAGGCATTTTTTCAGCCATAAAAAATGTTTCACATTTCCTTCTGCTTAACTCTTCAACTACCGTGACTTCTTCCTCAAGTTTGTCTCCCTGGTATCTGGCGTTTGCGATATTGCAACCTCGAGAACTCAACTGTCCCTCATCTATTGATCGTGATTGAAGAGAAATGTTTCAAAACGTGCGTTTTCAATTGTTTTTGTCTTCATCTTGGGAGAGTGTAGTAGACAGTAGCGCGATATGGCCCTGGTCTTGGTCCTGACCTAGGTCATGGTCTTGAGCAAGAAGCTATTGACAAAGACATCTAGTGGTGGGGACTTCGCCAGCTATCTGCGAGCTAAATTGCTTTAACAAATGTTAATAAATAAGGATTTTTCAAAAACTGGGAAGAAAGAAGCTTTGGAAGGATATAAATAGTCCGTTTTTAGAGCCACGTATTCTTCCCCCTTCCTATATTAGAAAACTGTTATTTCAGAGCCCTTAACTGTATTTTTTCGGCGCTTCGCGTCAACGTAGGTCTCCCAGTTTTGTAATCTGACCCTTAGAGCCTTCTTTTGCAAACTAGTTGCAAACTTTTCCCTGCCTATCGCTTTACATCTTTAGTAGAGAAAGCAATGTGCAGTGTTTGCCACTGCAGCAAATACAGGTCGTCATGGCATGTGTGACAAAAAAGTGTTACTGCTCAGGAAGGATATCAAGATAAATTGGGTAGTGTTATAGCATATGTAGTACATGTGGGAATAAGACTGTTAACCCAGAATATTCGCCGTTGTGGTGAGTACTGCAATTGGTATCTACGAGCTAAATCGGGTAGTGCTTTAACAACCAATCAGTTGCTACCTTTTGCATCACTCAACTGGAATTTCATCGGATACTGTTTGTAATGAACTTTTAGTTTCAAAAATTGGATGACACAGTTGCCTTAGCTAATGCTATTTCTCATACACCTCTCTTGAATTAGTGCATCCTCACGTGTCTTCTACTGCTGTCAAAGCAAATTGGCTGTATCTTCTGTGGTCTCAGTACTCATCTTGCTAGCAATACTACTTGTATTGCAAAAGCTGCTGTTTGTGGCACGATCGCTACTAAAGTACATGATGCCAAAGTCTGCCTTAAAGGCCTCTCGATATTGTTTAGATTTTTTTAAAAAATTTGTTCTTAAGGAAGGTGAACACAGTTTTCGTTTCTACGTCAGACGAGGGCCTTTTTTCTGTTCCTTTTTTACACACTTCTTCAATCATTGTTTTCATCTTGGATTGTAATGTGTCAGTCTCGCTGTTGAGTACGGACACGTATTCCTCATTCTTTTTGAGTGCCCCGCTTGTGCCTGCCAAACCTCAATTCCATTTTATTGTGGTGCACCTTTTCATGTTTATGGCCGTGTAATCCTTCTGGCCATGTGGGCTGAAAATGGAACTATTCACCGTTCCTTTTGCCATATAAAGGGATTACATCAAAGTAAGTTGATAATTTCTTGATTTTCCAACAATAAGAGAGTCGTAAATAAATAACTGAAGTTGTCTCAGGACATCTAGAACCGAGCTACGCACACAGTATCAGTTTGATAAACTTAAGGCTAAAATCAGGCAATGTAGCACGTGAGAAAAACACCTCTGCTACTACTTATTACACAATACTATTTTACAAAATATACCTGAACCCTTTTCTGAACTCTTACAAGTTAAAACCTGGGAGTCAAAAGCCATGACTGTGATATGAATTTCCACCATCGTTGTTATCAAGTAACTATCAGTATTGATTTATACATCCGTCTCATTCTTTCCATTGTGATTCATTCAACTTTCACTACATGCAGGTCTGAAAGCATGTTGAATACTAGTCTTTTGGCCTTTCAAAAGCAAAGTTACCCCCTATCTACTTCTTTTTAAGACCAAACCTGGTGCATTTGATTACATCAAGTATATTTCTCTTGCATTTGGCATGAGGCATGCTCAATAACAGCGTAAGAAAGTTTACCTCCACATGCCGCCATATTTGAAAGAACAGGTTAGATCATCGCAGCTTTCGCTAAGCCAGGTCACTTAACAGTCAGTATCACGGCCTTACATTCCTGTATTTTGTCAAGTTGAACGTTCCGGCTATACTTAAATAAATTAAGGTTCTAAAATGATGTTGTGTGTCATACACAATATCACATTTATATTAAGTTTTAGCAATAGTCATAATAGGATTCGAAGTGAGATTTCGATCAGAACGAGGTTGTGAAACCTTTCCCCTGTGGCAATTAGTTCCCTCTTCCCCTTTATTCAAACAGTCTGAAGATGAAATGATCGACGTAATATTCGAAGTTTGTTTTTCATAGTCTACGTATACTACTAAGTAGTAGTGAAAAGTGAAATTGAAATACCGTAGTTACTTTTGGTTTCACGTCCTGTCAGGTAACACTCGTCAGACCGCCAAAGAAAATCTTTCAATTACACTTCTATTGATAATCTACCTTACCATACAATTACAAAGTCCTGCTAGTGGTCCTTGTATTTATTGACAACAAAAGAATTCCTTTGCCGGCAGTTCGTGACCAACTCAGATCGTGTATTCATCAATCCTTTCATCGCATTCGTACACTTGCTATTGGAAGACCATCGACACTCGCAAACCCCGAAAATGGTGACATTGTAACTTTAAAATTCTTTGATGAACTTCAATAACTTCCCAGTTTGGAACCTTGTTCGAAATTTTCAAGTTCCAAATTCGAATTTTGCTAGTCTCTTCGGATTCAATAAGGAGGGTATCGGTCTGGGAGCTTCTCATAGGGTTTCACTTCTAGGCGTTGCAATACCGATAAATTCCGTAGTGTTTCTAAAGTTTTGAATCGTGGTCTTGGTGTTATCCCCCCCCCCCTTGAACGTCTATCTAGGTCTCACTTCAGGGTTACTTGGCCCTAGACCAAACCCCCGATATACCCTGGGGGGCTAGTTCACTGTGTGAACCTATGAACTTAGTATATCCTTCTCTCACTTCCTCTCCCCCGGAGGTAACAGGACCTTCATGCCGAGTCGAAGGCAGTAAGAAAGCCGAGGTCAGGCTCCAGGACAAGAACGAGGCGTCAATAGATCTTGTACCAAGTGCTGCATGCACTCTAGGGGAATGGCAACATTGAAATGATTAAATCAAACGTTTAAAGTGTTATGTTTGTTTCATTTTGTTTTTCATTTCTGTTTTAACATGCAACGTTGAGTCAATGTTAATAAAAATAACAATACTGCTGATTATGTCACACCACACGATCAAGTTATCCATTCACCTTTTGACTCAATAAAAATCTAGTAAGCAAACTTATCCCTTGCCCGCTCTACAGGTCGAGTACCTGATAGTAAATCCGTTGGCCGACCGCGATATAATGCATAACAGAAGGCGTTAGGTTAACATGAATAAGATTGGTCTATATAGATCATTGAATGACAGAGTATTGTGGAGAGCCATAGTCGCCGACATGTTACAAAGGCATGTCCGTACATAATAATTATGCCCATTCTACGTGGTGACGTCAAACTTGGTCGAGTTTGTAGAGTGGATTTGGCATCTGGTCAAAAAGTCAAATAGAATATTTACTTACTGACTCAAAATCGAATCGCTTGACCAGGTTGTAGAGCCACGTCTAGTCTAGTATTGATGAACATCGCTTAGTATCGTAGACACCCTGGAAAAGGCATACCAGTTATATAGTCGACAATCCACTCGTTTGGCAATC
Organism: Carybdea cf. marsupialis auct. non (Linnaeus, 1758); assembly: GCA_010016065.2. Classification (NCBI taxonomy): domain Eukaryota; kingdom Metazoa; phylum Cnidaria; class Cubozoa; order Carybdeida; family Carybdeidae; genus Carybdea; species Carybdea cf. marsupialis auct. non (Linnaeus, 1758). The sequence continues at coordinate 13,319 of JAAAKL020006545.1, read as the reverse complement.
GTCATTCGTCACCACTATATGTACACAACCAGATTTTTTTATAGAAAATCACGTAGCAAGTCAATTGAAAAAGCCAATCGTTTGGCCAGGGTTTCCGCCACATTTCCATATGAAGTTATTTTAAAATGGTTCTTTCGAAAAATTGCACTTACAACCATAAAACATCGAGCTTGATACAACAGAAGTCCGAAACTACCATCCCAAGACTGTATTACAACAACTCTCAACATAAAATAGAAATGTAAGCGTCACTAAGAAGAAATTTAGGATTTTAAGTGACGGAAATAAGAACAAGGTAAGGATGCTACTAGCATATGTTCAACTAGTGCTGTCCTTTGATTGACAAACCACCAAATCGCAACAAATGGTAACGACGTTAATATGGATGACCACAAAAATGTGACAGTAGGAAATTGCCATCCAATAGAACGTTCTGCAATTTTCTCTCCTGTTCATAAAAAAATAATGATATTGCTATAAAAGCAATGAAGCTTTCCCCCGATGTTCTGTCGATGTTATAAGTGCAGAGTCCCTCGTTTTCATATTCTTCTGTATCTTGGCTCAGATTGCTATTTGCTATCCTCCCTTTCCCTAACCTCCTTTCTGTGCTGCAGGTGCCTCGCTCTCAGATGGCATGTCAACGAGTAGTTTCTGGAAAATCCTCTTCCACAATATTGACAAGAGTAAGGCTTGTCACCTGTATGCATCCTCAAGTGTCTTGTTAGGCAATGCTTTACCGAAAATGACTTGCCACAATGTTGGCATTTAAAGGGTCGCTCCCCTGTATGGGAACGTGCGTGTCTTGTCAAGTCAATCGCTTGTGTAAACCGCTGTCCACAGGATTTGCAAAGAAATGGACGTTCTCCGCTGTGGTATCGCTCGTGTTTTTTCAGTTGCTCGGGTTGTCGGAAAGTTGCAGGGCAGCTTTTGCATGAGAATGGTTTATCATCCGAATGAATACGCAGGTGTCGCTTTAAAACATAAGTGCGTGCGAAGGCACGACCGCACACATCGCAGACAAATGGTTTTTGGCCAGTGTGTGAACGGAGATGTTCCTCCAAACGCACTTTCCTTGTAAAACGGCGCTCGCAAACATTACAAGGCAAGAGCTCCTCTTCACGGTGTTTCTTCGCGTGCAAAGTCAATGCAGCTTTGCATGAAAACGAACCATCACAGTGGGTACATACATGCTTCGCACTAAGATGGTCTAAAATAGAAAAAAAGATAGAAGTTTGATATCTTTCAAAGCTATACATGTTAGAAACAAAACTAGCTTGAATCCTATCGTTTAAAGGATATCAAATTTAACCCTTGGGCATAATCTTTTTGAAGGATCTTCATGGACCTATTTCAAAGTCCTTATTTTGAAAATGCTTGAAGTAAAACGTAAAGTGCTAATAACAATACTCTGACATTGTTTTCACAGAATGATACTTATCCCACTCTAAACTGATAAACATGATCAAGGTACTCTACCCTCGCCATTATCGAGCAATAAGGTAGCCACTGAGACAAAATCGTAACAAGTAGGGGAATGGAATTTTAAAACGAAAAGAAATTGCACTAACATGTCTTTCTAACACGAATCAAATGATAACACTATTACTGTTACCTAGAGATATTTATTCCGCATGGTAAATATCCTTTTCTTTGCATTTTAGTTGGCTGCAGATGAATACCTTCTACTTGGTTGAATGAAAAGTACAAACAAACTATTTTTGTATCATTGTAAGAAGTTTCCATCGACATCATTCAAACAGCTTCTGTACGGGTACATCTCTTTCTATTACCCTTCTCAGTTTTAGCGTGTTCTCAGAAATTTAACTTCTCAGAAAGTTAAATTTCACGTGCAGGTACTTTCTTTTGAATTCTGCACTCTACACTTACATGCGGCTACATATAGCCAAAGAGCGGAATTTGCATGGGGCCATCACCTACGTAGACCTTTGATACTCAAACCACCATCACCTACGTAGACAGAACCTCACTTATATGGGTATTTATTAGTTTACATGGCTTCATCATTTATAAATCAGACAAAAAGTGAGAAATTCTCAGAAATAAGCAAAAAGGAGATCACAATTGTGGCTCACAATTCCTCGACAGGACCATCTATCTCGCGCCACCTAGTTTAATTAGTACCGTCTCCAGAGCAAGAAAACGCCGATATAATTGGAGTAAAGAACAACATTTTGTGTGGGTTGAACATCAATGGTTTGAAATGCACAAAAGTAATGGCTGATCTTGGCATGAAATAAGGTAAGAGATTTAAGAACTGGCTTTAAGAAACGTCAAGTAGTTGGCTCTGATGCACTGAACAGAAATACCCCCAAAATGAAAGTGTAATACAGATCAAGTTTCTGCTCCACCAAAACCGGATGTAACTGAACCTTGACATGTACAGTAGTACATATATAACATCGTACCAAGAACTACCACCTGGCACATTACAGCGATAATATGCCACTGTGAAACAACTTCACTAGTTCAATGTACCTAAGATAGAGTAAACACGTACCGACAAACGGCTGGAGTAAACTACGGACTGAGGCGTATATCAGCACATACGTAACGGGTATAATGGGGGAAGGAACGTAAGCGTACAAGCTGGGGAACTTTGGGGAGTGCAGTCCCATAAAGCTGCCCCAAAAAAACTTTTTCTGGCATTGTTTGCCCGTGCATGTCAATCTGTAGTCTAATGAAAAACCACATGTCTTAAAACCAAACTATTCCATACCCCTGAAAGATAGGAAAGTCATTCAACACTCATAAGCTGCACGTGCATGATATTAACAATTTTTCTCATCACGTTTGGATTTTCTGATCGAAGCTAAAGCTGCAACTTCCATACGTACGCATCGCGTAGTGTGTTAATGTCATGTGGGTACAATAACCACGTTCAGATAGTGGTCCACAAAGCCACCGCGCCTTGTCCTCTGTGACAAACCTGTAGCACCAAACATATTCAAGTAAAACAATAGCAGGGGATGGGTGAGCTGCATAAGAAAGGACAGCAAACAATGCAATGCTAAAATATATTAATCAGAAATTCACCCAGCTGCATCTTAGCTACTGTCGCCCATTTCTCTGACGCCTCTTCAGGGATGCTCCCAATGTCCCTTGAGGTGGAGGCTATAACGGCCACCTAAAAACTGCTGTGATGGTTGCCAAAGCGGATTAGAAGCAAACGAAAAGCCCCCATCGTATTACTACCGGACACAAACAAATGATGAGTTGTTCATCACGCAATTGTCAGTCAGGATGGGGTACGAGGTGATAGATCTCCAGTACGCATGGCTCTTGCCAGAAGTGCAAGTTCTCTTGTACACGTACCTCGTCCGACAGTTGCGTATGCACATACCTCTTCTGACGGGTGCTTGAGCTCTGTCCAGTAAGCACGCCTCACCATAGAGGTACATGGTCTCCAGTAAAAATACCTCATCTGAGCATTGTTCTAAAAGCATCCAAGCAAACTACTATTTCGCTTGTCAAAAGTTAACTAGATCAAACGCGGTCTGATACTAGGAAACCAGAACTGCTAATGATAGTAATAAATATCAATAAAAAAACAAGAGACAAGAAATGATACTCCTGTTGCATCCTCAACATAGCAGACAACAAGTAACAGAATAGAACCAACGCCTTTCAGGCATTCTGGTTTTGTCCGCTTGTGAAATATATGCAATAAAATTGCCGATTCTGTCCTTCTTTCTTTCACGTGGAAATGCTTTTTCCTGCACGGGCTTGATAGTCCATCAGCTCTACCTAAGCCTTCATCATATCACACTATTCCGAGAACACAAATATACTCCTTACATTTCTTTGTCGAGAATGACACGGCTTTCTCTGATAACATTTCCTTAACATTAGCCTATTCATGCTACCCCGCAACCTAACAAACTTTTACAGCAAAGATCCATATGACATTGCACGTATTGCTTTGCACAGGGTGTGAAGGAAAGCCTGCATAACATGACAGTCAATAGCATCCACACCATTATAAAGCAACTCATCGGATGTTCCTCTTTGAGTTTTAGATTCAGACAGATTTTTATATGACTTTGAGTTAATATTCAACCAAATGCATGAAGGATGAGCGATAACCCGGCCTTCTATACAGTTAGCGGCGCATCCTCTTCATTATCCGTATGATATGTTATACCCACCAATCCAGCAACTTCAAATCCCATCAATCAGCTAGGAACGGATATCTACATTCAAATCTTCCTCATGAACCGTCTTCATATGCGTCGTGAGTATATATCTCCTTGAAAACATCTCTTCGCAAATATCACATTTAAACGGCCTCTCTCAAGTGTGCGATGTCTCGTGTCTCTTCAGTGAATGCTTTACTGTGAATGTCTTTTCGCAATGCATTTACTGAAATGGACGCTCCCCTGTGTGCACGCGCCAGTGTCGGAGCAGCCCAATCACACACACAGAGCGCTTGCCACAAACGTCACAGCGATAGGGCTTTTCGCCCGTATGCGATCGTATATGCCGTTTCAGATGCCGCAACTGTAAAAATACCATATCACAGACGTCGCATTGATACCGTTTTTCCTCCAAATGTACCAACATATCAAGCTGAACTTTGTTTTTTCTCGAAAGTACACTTGCACAAATCTGACCCTTGTGCATGAGCTTACTTCGCTTTTGTCTTCGCTGTTTGCTACACACTTCCTTGTATGTATCACCAGCATCATTCTCAACATTACAAGTATTAGTATTGCTGCATCATAACTCCTCTTGCTCTTACATTTCTCCCGCCTCCTTCTCGCATATTTCGTTGATATTCGTATTGTTCGTCTGTTATTCATAGTTGTCCATACAACGGTATTTCTGCCTGCCTCGATTCCGTCTGTCGTACTGCCACTTGACCGTCTTGCATTCTATCTAAACAAGAGGGCAGGGACTCTTTCGTTAGTAGTCTCTCCTAAAGTTTAGCACCGTGACATGCTTCCATCTCTCAACAAAATTACTGGCAACAGCAAGTAACCTTTGTGCGCATGATACCGGCTGCCTACGTCATTTTAAAGGTATGACAAGTTACAAATCGTTAGAAGCAACTCATCATCATTTGATAGAAGACGTAAAGGGATTGCACAGGGCCGACGTCTACACAAGGTTTCAGTCTAGCACCATCTTATTGATCAAAACAGTATGCGAAAGCCTGAGTTACTTCGTAAAGCGCAGGAGGTAACTCGTTTGCCTCGATTCTGACTGGAGAAATGTTTGGTAAAAAAATGAATGGACTAACGTCTCAAGCCCTTTCCCTGAAATGTTTATGAAACAAAAGACTTGCAAGTCCTTCAAGACAAGAATAATCGAGTATCAGCCATAGTCGAAATTATTGATATAAATACTTTCGTAATTCGGTTCACTAGAACTACAAAAAGTATCAGTTTTGAAAAGATACCAGATAGAAATAGGTATTATGTTAACTATTTGGTGCGGTAACCACCCATCGATGGAGAACACCGACGATGACATATCATTGTTCAGTATAGGCAGTTTGCAGGGTATTAATAGATTGAAATTCATTAGAATTTTTTAAAATCCTGGATATAAAGTAAAGTAAACTGCTTCCTTTCTTTCCCATATGAAATTGAGAATAAAGTGCCTCTCAGCCCACTAGAGGTATATCTACCGCAAAACAGGGGAAATTCTATTGATATATCGTGAGTCGATCTACCAAAAAATTCCAATATCAATGTTTACTTCACTTGTGTTTATCTGACGAGCTTACAGCGGTAGTCAATGGAGTCATGAAACGAGTGACTTATTTTCAGATTTTCAGTTGTTGGAGTCACGGTTTATATCTTGTGGCTTAATTAAAATGCTGGGTGAACCAAGACTAGTCTTCATCATCTCTTCTTGCCATATGTAATTTTCATTTTTTTTATTTCTCCCATCGGAAAGAACCACTAATTGGGGAGGGTTGGAATAATCACCTTGATAAGGAATCTGTATGATTACAGTTTTGATAAAAGTTCTGTAAACATAATATTTTAGGTAAAAATATAGCGCAAAATTTGAAAATTTGAGAAAACGATCAAATAATAAAAATTTTAATGTTAGGTACAAGTCGATTCAGAGAGATTTAAAAGAGTAAACCGTAGAGAAAAGTGGACAGTACACTTGGTTCTCGAGAGGATACCCATCTCAACCCCACTTGCGCTTCTTTCGAACACATTTTCCACTAACGGCAATCATATTCCAGCCACTTACTCTTGAAGGGGATTTCAGACTGCAGAATCTTCATTCTTTGCAAGGTATTTTGCAGTTAGTTTTCTTTTCAAAGCAAACTTCGTGACCTTAAAATGTGTTTTAGGAGTAATAATGATTTCTTCATAAACTATTAGTTTTTTCCACTCCATCGCATCGCATTTACTTGATTTTGGAGAATTTTCGACTTCCCTATCTATTCGAGACAGAAAAGTAATGAAAGAGCGAAGTCTGCAAAAGTACTCGGAGTATGGACCCATTAGGCCGGGATGGTATCATAAAATGCTCATGGTAGGAAATGTAAATAAATGTGGGAGGAGGGAGAATATTGGGAGGCCGTTCAGAAGTCACGCAAAAACGAATTCATTACTCCGTAACTGACCCCTGTGTCATCGTTGTGTGGCTCATTTGATCATTTACTAATGAAGTGCTTCTACGGCGTTCAATATACGTCCTTTTCCAGAACGTCACTTTTTACGATCAAGAATATGTCACAAGGAATATCAAATTATACAAATGACCAAATAATCTGACATTCCAAAACGAATTCAAATTCTTTAGAGAGCCATTTGATCATCAACTCTCATCAAAAGTTCTTTCAAATTTACAATATTTCGTCTCTAGTAAATATATCTCAGTGTGATGTCGCTTTTAAACTCGCACTCGTTCATGCCTTAAATACGTATTCATGCGAGGCTGATTCAGCTCATTAGGCCTTTTCCTGTCAGCGTGCTCAGAACACAAACTGTTTTCCTTGCTTACACCCAAACAAAAGAGAACAGAGAAAATTGCATTTGTCTATAGACGCTTCGTGTAATGTCTTCCCATAAATAACATCATCGAATTAATACACCACGTCACATTGAAGATTTGACTTTTGAAGCCCTTGCGCGATAACGAACAAAAACCGTCACCGATTAAAAATCTGATATCCATGAATTGGCAGAGTTGGGAGTGTACTGACGATGGGTCAACAGGTTGGTGAAACATCCAAGCCTTTACGTTAGGCCTAGACCCTTCACTGACGTCCAGCTTGTTTTTCATTGTCTAACAATTCTCGTAAGAAAACAAAAAAGGGAAATCCCTTCTCGGCTTGTGGTTGGTAACTTTTGACGTGTAAAATATGTACTTTCTTCCGTTATGGACGGTAACGCACAGAGCATATCCAATTGAGTGGCTGGCTGTATGCTTAACACTCATGGTTTGCGACTAGTGCCCGCGGGTACAAGTACCCACGGAACCTCATCTTTCTTTAAAGGTTTGGTCATGAAGGACCTCTTGCATTCGAGTAATATAATTGACTTCCGATTGATGAACTCAGTTCTAAGTATTCTCAGCTACCACGTCTCTCGCGGTATTCTGCACTACTTCACTTTTATCGGTTACTTTCTCTACCAATCCCCCTTTGTGTTTTAGCTTCAAGTGCGCTGTCATTTCGTACCTCCGCACAAACGCCTTGTCACAGAGTGGACAATGGAATTTTCTAAGACCCGTATGCGAGGCCAGGTGGCGTTGAAGTGAATGGTTGACCGTGAAGGCTTTACTGCAATACTCGCACTTGTAGGGCTTTTCTCCACTGTGTACACGCAGATGTCGCACCAGGTCAATGGAACATGAATACTTCACTCCACAGAAATCGCAGTGATAGGGCTTTTCTCCCGTGTGAACTCTAGTATGCCTTTTCAAGTATTCACCTTGTGTGAACTTGGCATCACACAATGTACAGCTGTATTTCTTTTCTCCGCTATGAATCCGCATATGAATCCGGAGAACATCCGCTCTGCTAAACGAACGCCCGCAAGTACTACACTCGAAAGGCTTTTCGCCAGTATGATTACGCATATGTCCATCTAAACTGTACTTTCGTTTGTATTCTTTGCCGCACTCCTGACACTTAAATGGTCTCCTATTCACTGCCACTTGGTCTGACGCATGACTGTCTGTAGCAAACTCCGTAACTCCAAGACCCTCAATAGTTGTGTGTTGATCCTCTCGGGTTGGCCAAGCGTCGTCGTCATCTGTTTTAGGGCGAGAGTAAGGAGAGCGCTTCTTGTTACTAAGACCGAGTAGACTGGAGACAAATGCTGTCAAAAACATGAGAATAACAGTGTGCTCCCATAATCAACATTTCATGAAGCCATCATTTGATGGATGGCCCTTCTAACTCGTTTGCAAGCTACGGCCTGACTATCATGACTTTTCCTGACAGCAACACTGCAGTTTGCAGTTCTTACAACTACCTTTATCTGACTCGACGCAAGTACAGTTCGTCCTTCTAGTTGTAAGGAACTATTTCAAAACAAAGACAGAAGCTTTCGAAACATGGAATTAGCAAATATTGGTATTGAACGCCATGGGCACTATCAGTTCTTTAGTGACTAATCACATGAATTATGGGAACGGTTCTAACCTTCAGATAAACAGTCTTGATACACAGCTTTTCTTTCTTTCTGTCAATGGAAATTGCAAAGGCTTTCTTTCTTCGTCACCCATACATCAGATACTGGCACTTATCAACCTGGGCGCCTATAATAAATACTTCTCCCAGACTGGCTGCTTCTTGGATTATGAGTACGTCCTTCTGGGTATTTGATCAATAATGAGCGGTAGCCTATACAAGTGATACTAATTTGGTTGCTGATAAGACGCTATATCCACTATATATGAAAGGCATTCCATATTGTCAAGCCATTAGACTACATGTTCAGAGTACGTGCTTTTGAGACACGCTGTGCGGAATGGGAAAAATGGATTGAGTCCTGGGGATACCCTCAGTACATGATCCGTTCGTATCTCAGAGAGCTAGGCATCAAGAACGAGATCCCCTCCTAGAATCCAGACCTACTAAATTTTGAGTCGCGACGGGTAACTTTAGAGACTATTTGGTTTTCCTCACCGGCACTGAGTGTGCATGCCCACAAATTAAAAGAAGCAATTTTAGCAGCCTCCAATGCAAAGGGAGTAAGACATATATTGCACCGATTTCATCAATCCGCTTAGGAGTCTTGACATGATCTGGGTCAATAGTAACTCTCTATTGAGATGAGATTTCATTGCCTAAGTAAGTTTTGTACTATACTTGTACACTGTCTAACACAGCGATAGGCACTACGTTTGCAACCTCTTAAGCTTGTCTTTCCGAGGATTATGTGAACAATGTGCTACAGATTCTTCGAATTTCAAACCTTACAGGTGGATCAGGTATATTGATGATGTTTTCCGGCGAATATATCCTTAATGGCTTTATTACTCACCTAAATAGCGTTCATGTTAATATCGGGTTTGCCCATTACGCTTCCCGCACACTTGCATCAATTTCTTGGACGTTCACGTCTCTTCAGACAACGATAAAACAGAAATGGACCTATTTTGTAAGCCAACCGGCAAACATTAGTAACTCCACGCTAAATCATGTCAACCTTTTATATGAAAACCTACATTGTCTACAGCCAAGACCTTCGAGTTCAACTCATTTGCTCCTCAGAAGTAAGAGGAGTGTTTCATTTACGTTAGCTTAAAAAAGTCTGTGGAAAGGGACTGTAAGTCTAGTATTGCTGAGGAGCAACTTGGAAGAGCACGCATAAAAAACAGGGATGAATTATCAGAGGTAAAAAAGAAAGAGGAAAGAAATAATAAAGTTCAACCTATTTGGACATACCCTCCCGCACGACGACATTTAGGGTTTTGATGGCTAAGGAGTTTACCTTATAACCCGAGACCCCTAGCTCCGTAAAAAGCTCCGTAAAACTTTAAAGGGACAACCACGGGTTGATTCCAAAAGGCCCTAAAACCCACATCGTCAGGGCTAAACTACTACCCCATGAAACTAAGAGGTGTGGGTGTTGCAAATGTACCAGCTGCAAATTTTTCAAGACTAACAAAATTGAGGCTAACGGAAAAGAGTTTCAGATAAATAATAACATGCTACTTCTAACCCTCAGTTGCAGAGTATCTTTACTTCCCAAGAATCTTTCAAGTTACATCGAATCTGGACTTGACACGGATAACTTGATACTGGCAAATCTAAATAATATAAAAAGTATCATTTGGGTATTTGATATGGTGCACAGAGGAAAGATTCATGATCTAATAGTAGGGGATTTGAGCATCTGTTGGGTTGCAACTGGCCACATGCTTCATGGGCAGTAAGTTCGGTGACTGATATCACTGGTATAACTCGGCGTACTTAGAAACGGCTTTCTACTCCTATTTCCTATCACAACAATATGAACTCGGTGAATTATTTCTGCTATCGACCTATTCTGGCTAATCTGCGCACACCGCACACGACGGATTCATACGTGTCAAAGCAAAGAAAAAAGGAAAAGGAACTTGACTGATGTGATAAGTCAACTGAATGCATATACATGACTTTATCACTTTATCTTTTGAAAAAGTGAGTACTAGAAAATATGAACTCTATACAACCATGTATGTATGTATGTATGTATGTATGTATGTATGTATGGATGGATGCATGTATGTATGTATGTATGTATGTACGTATGTATGTATGTATGTATGTATGTATGTATGTATGTATGTATATATGTATATATGTATGTAGTCAGTATTTCCATTTGGACAACCTCAGATTTGATGGAACGTGGAACAATTTCAAGGATCAGGTATACTCAACTATACTAGAGAGTATGGGTATAGAGACTGGGTTACCGATGTTGACACTCAGATTAACCAAGTTCTTGCCGCTAAACACGCTCTTTACAAATCTCTCTTACGACAAGATCCAGTCAGTCGCCTCAAGACTGAAAAGTCATTCAAAAAGCAGAAAGCGACTCTGCAGTACGAGCTTAGAGAGACGAAAACCAGGAGGTGGTCTAACATATCCGCTGACATCCAAATCTAAAAGCCTTCTAGGACAGGTTTTTGGCCCTTCTCCATCTTCAGTGGTGCCTGTGAAATCGAAAGACGGCTCTGCGTTAATCAAGGAATTGGAGTGAATTATGGGACGTTGGACAGAGCATTTTACTGATTTGTTCTTTAACCCGTCAGTAGTTGACGATGCAGCAGTAGATAGTATTCCGTAGAAAGATTTAATTTACGAGATGGATGTTGCTGCGTTGGGAGCAGAGGTAGTTGTTGCCATCAAGCAGATCAGTACAGGTAAAGTACCTGGCTTAGATGGCATCCCAATTGAACTTTTACGAAACGGTGGTGAAAATGTCAAATCAGCTGTATTGGTCATGATCAAAGAGACCTGGGAAGGAACTCCGTTACCTCAAGACTGGATTGACGGCATCCTCGTGTCTTTGTAAAAAGGGTCCGAAATTGGTTTGTGACAGCCATCGTGGTATCCCTCTTCTGGAAATTGTTGGTAAGGTCCTGTCAAGATTAATGTTAAACAAAATGGTGACTAATGTGTGTCCTGCAGTCATTCCGGAAGCACAATGTGGCTTCCGTTTTGATAGAGTCACAATGGATATGATTTTCTCTGCCAGACAATTTCAGGAGACTGTATCGAACAACATGTTACACTGTTTCAAGTCTTCATAGTCCTAATTAAGGCATTTGATACTGTCAGCCGTGAAGCCTGTGGAAGATTCTTGGAATGATTGGATGCCCTCCAACTTTCGTCAGCATGTTCAGAGAGCTATATCGTGCCACGAAAGAGTGGGTCTTATTCACCAGGTCACTATCAGATGAAATATCCATAGACAATGATGTTAAACAAGGTGATATATCTGCGTCAACCACTTTTCCACATATTTTGCCGTGTTAAGTTTGCATTAGACCAAGGTTATGTTTACTCCTGCCCCTAGTGACCCTTACATACAACTTAACATCATAGTAAATGGAACCAGGTTAAGAGTTGTGGACACATTCACATATCTTGGGGGTACCATATTAAGGGATGGTTCTATAGATTCAGAAACACACGCACGTATCCAAAAGGCTTGTGTAGCTTTTGGAGAACTGGAGAAGCGTTTGTGGTCAGATGAAAAACCAAAGTGACTGTATACAGAGCATGTGTCTTGATGGCCTTACTGTAATCGTCTGAAACATGGACTACTTATTGCTCTAAGTTAAAAAGTCTGGAACGGTTCCACCAAAAATGACTACGGCATATATTCGAAACAGACTAGGAATCCAGAACCCCAGACACAGTAGTGCTCCTGCAAACTGACTGCTCAAGTATTGAAGCGATGATAATCAACAATCAGATGCGCTGGGCAGGACATGTAGTACGCATGCAAGACCACAGGCTTCCTAAACGGCCAGTGCACAAGCCTATGAGAGCTTTAAAGATTTGTTAAGAGTAATCTAAAATCCCTGGGATGGGTGTTCAAAATTGGGAGGAAGACGCAAAAAACCGAGTGGATTGGAAGGATTCTGTGAAGGAAGATTGCAGAAGGTTTGAGAGAGAGCGTATTGAAAATGCAACTTTTAAGCGCGCTGCTAAAAAAGGGGAGAAGCAAACCTGCCAAATGAGATGAATATCTGGAAGTGCGAGACTTGTGGGCGCATTCTGCTGTCAAAATCAGGGTACATTAACCACACCAATGCCCGTACTAGAGAACAGAGACAGTTATGTTGGGTGCGTCCTCCACATCCAAAGCCACCTGTTCAGTCTATGGTTAAGTGTGTAAGTTATCGTCTGGCCTAAAGAGGCAAATGCAGATTTACAAGGATATCAGTCCCCAGACTGCCCCAGACAACCCAAGGAAGACCTCGACATTTAGTTGTCAAGTCTGTTCCAGGCCTTGTAAGTCTGCTGCCGGCCTACACTCTCACCTGAGAGCACATCAACAACAGCAAGAAGTGGAGATAACTGATAGAGACACAAGTGATTGGACGGTTATCATCTGACAAGTTGCTGCAATCAACATGTATTTGTGTATGTGTGTATGTATGTACTACTAAGGAGTGGTAAAAAAGGAAAAGCGAAATACCGCAGTTACCTTAGGTTTCACGTCCTGTCTGCTGACGTTCTTCTGACCGCAAAAATTTTTTTTGCAATTGCACCTCTATTTATAATCTATCTTACTGTCATGGTAGAGTTTCTAGTCCACGTGATTCTTTTGTATGTTTGATTTCCTCTTCCTGTAATTACCAACCTTTGTCCTAATACT
>JAAAKL020006544.1:2434-17882 GCA_010016065.2 Carybdea cf. marsupialis auct. non (Linnaeus, 1758) | reverse complement strand
ATTCCACCATCAAGAAACTTGCTTACATTTGGAAAGGTGTCAGATTGTACTTGGCAAACAAAGGCATAGACACTTTTTTCTAATGCTCAAAATGCGACGCCAAACATATATTATCGTCCTGACTGCAAGAGATTTATCGCATTTAACTGGTTTTAGGGTTTCTCGGCTTTTTCAGGCCAGAAATAATAACAAAATATAGGTTTAGAATTCACACCATGCGAAGCAATTTTTGGCCAACCGATACAAATCGATTTGAAAACGCGTAAAGAGTGACGAGGTGGTCTGTTATCACCATTGCTAGAATGATCTCAATACTGCATTACATTCAAGTCAACAGGAAGGTAATGTGATTGAAGATGCATAGCATGTAAGAGGCGACGATGTTACAAAAAGCAAGAGCTTGACGGTCTCCTTCCTCACTCGCACACTCAATAATCCTCGAGCACCGTGCGGTGGGTAGAGCCAATTTGAAACACAAGTGCTCGCCAGTGCTGAAGATCGGCAGCGAGCTGCTCCGCTTGAGATAGAGGCACTCCACAGGATTGCAGCAGGACGGAGACGCCCACGAGGCGCACCTCGCACTCGATGGCTTGATGTCGTCGCCAAAGATCTGCGATACTTCCTGCTATCAGTCATACTATTGGCATACTCTCATGAATGAGGCATTTACATCCCAGCCACATCTCAGTAAAAATCTACCCAAATGAATCCCAACTGTATCTCACTTATGTTTAACTTGTTTTGGTACCCCCGCCACACACCCCAAGTAAAGACAAAAATAAGTTACAAAATCTTTAATAATGGATATTGAAATTGATTCATTGTGAAAATTCACGGAGTAGTGCTCTACCAATCTTAGATAAGTTTAACTTCATCCCAATCGATTTACTCTGCTTTGAAACTATTGCATGCATCGCACTGGCTGTATCTAATAATACAGAGTCTCAATTCATGACAATATCGCTTAGTAGACGAAGTGTTTCAAAGCATTTGTCTGTAATATTTGTGTAGGGTTAGTAGACTGTTGAGGAGAAGATAGTAACTCTGGGAACACAAACTACGCCAGTAAAGAAAGTATGTTGATTCTTTCTTCCGAGTTTCCTAAATAGAAAAGAAAACACGTTCAACTATGTCTTTCTAAAGGTTCTTGCCATCTGCTCAGTTACGTCGTCTGTTTATGTCGGTTATGTCTTTTTTACTCGTCAGGTGGTATCTTTGTTTCTATTATACATTACGTTTTCCTGTACATCTTTAGTTATGTCTTAAGAGCTACTTACTACTTATCGATTTTACATTTTAGATTTTACTTCTTATATCTTGTCTTATTGTACATTATGGCTTTAGTCTTACATTACTTCTTACATCACGTTTTACTGCACATCTGTGCTTACGTCTTCCAACCGAGAGCTATCAGAATTGATAATTGGCAAACTATTTTCATTTCCAGCATGACAAGTTAACGAGTAATTGATCGTAAGGTACTAATTTTTGTAGATTGACTCAGTTAGAAAATGCATGATTTAAATATGCGAAAGGCGTTTTGCTATTAAAGTTGCTTTTCCCCCTGGTTTTGCTATGCCACACGTTTAGTATTTGTATTCAAATGGTTCTTATTACTGTGAGCAAAAAGTAGCTAAAAGCTCCACAGACGTTTACTGAACAATGTTCTCCATTAACATACGAGACTTAATCCGTATCTACGGAATTGTCCAGAAGCGTTAGGATGTACACTTAGACAGTTGAATTCTTGAACCAGATTTGTCCAAGATTTTCTGAGGTGTTCTGCCCTCTTTCTTCGCCCAAGATTTTGCCACCCTCTTTTTTCCCTAGAGGGTGGGCAAGGCAGAGTAAGGTGGACGAAGAGTAATCGTTGGGTGTGCTGTTTTATTCACTGGCTTTTGACATGTACTATGGGTATCCTGGGAAGAAGAGTTTTTTAAATACAAGAAACGGCATCTTTCTCCCTTATCGTTAGTATCTCGAGACACAGCACAAGTGTGAATGAATGTTTATAACTGATCCGACATGTACAAAAATCTCCTGGATTAAGGTTCTAGTTTGGTGTTTGGGAGTTAATTCCTACCATTTACCACAGAATCTGTCTCAAGCTAGCCAAACGCGTGAGACTTGTTTTCTGACGTTGTGTTAGACACGACTGGCCACCCGTCGTTGCGTTTGGCTGCAATGACACACATATAAATATAGGTAAGAAGAAGTGACAGATGATTAAATTAAAAGACAACATGTCGTCATTATGCAATATTATTGCTCTTTTGAAGAAGCAAGACTGTTGTGGCACTTTGAATTGCAGAGTTTGTTTTGCCGGCGACACAAAAGTAACGTCCTTCGAAAATTCCTTGTGTCTATAAGGAGACTCACTCGTCTGGGTTCCGCAACAACAATGTTTGTGAACCATGACTATCAAACGAAGGAATAAAGATCGAATTTTGAAGAGCAGCTAGTTCACAGTCTCCTATTCTCCTTACAAATATCCCCTGAAGTTTTCAATATTTGCCCTGATTATCGATTGTATTTGCAATGGAGCCTTCTGCGGAGCAAGCTTCTTCTTTTTCTTCAACATGTGAGCAGTGCTTGTCCCCCTTATATCCCGACCCCCCGTTCCCTACTACTGGTACAAAAAATACGATATTCCATATGGGATACATCATTTAAACCAATATGAGGATTTGGAAGAGAATTCCGGGGTTATTGAATGGCCAAGAAAATGTTAAAATGCCAAAAAAATTTTCTTGGTATTCCCAACGATTTGAGTTTGCTGCAGTCGGCCAGAAGCTGAATACGTAGTTTGAGCAACGGAGGGTCTTAGCTGGAGGCTGGTCGACACTTTAATTTCCTTTTTCATTTTTATATTTACTACAGAAATCATTGACATGAAACCAAAACGCTTGTTCTGTTTGTCTTGAGGCAAACTGCAAAATATGGTATTTAAATTTAAAAAGTTATGGTGCAAAGAAAGCTGTGATTGTAGTTGCTCTGAAAAACCTGTTTCCGTCTAGATTTACAAATTATGCAGTATTACCCTAAGATTCATTGACATTTATTACTCGAATAGTCGTAATTCACTAATTTCCCGTTGAAATAGTACAATTTTTTAGAGATTTGTGGGGAAACAACAACATAACTGGGCGAGTAAACGAGATCTCTTGGGATTAGATGATTTACCTCTCCAATGACGACAGAGGCGCAAGTAAGGGACACTTGCTGCCAATAAATGGCGAAAATTGGCAATAAATACCAGCTGTCAACCTGTGCAAATAACGAAGTTACATGAGCTAGTAGATTAGCATTGAATACTATAATGACGACCGATTTGCAAACGGAAATTCCGCTATGACCCCCTTTCAGTAGGTATGAAAGATATAAACAGAGGTCAATGAATACCATGAAACAAGTGCTTAAATCATGGCAAAAGCTTGCCCCCTCCCCTGCCAATATAACTAGCCTTCTGGCACCACTACACTTGGTTGTACCCTGTATTCTTAAATGGGCAATACTTTAAATTCTTTTAGTATTCAACGTTCTAACGTACTTTATTGATTTCTGAGCATTAAAATATCGCCTTGGACATTCAAAATTTTTTATTGATCCTGTTACAGTTTACTAAATCAATACTATGCTCCACAAAATGACCGGAATCTGAAACTCTTGTCTCTCTCTTGTCGATTATTATGATGGAATACGGTTTACATACACTCCATTTCAAGTACGTGAAGGGCATATCATATTTCGCAAGTTGTATTGCAAGATGGCGACGAAAAGCTTTATATTATTACTGACGTAAAGTTATGATTGCTTTCGTGAATAATATGTTGAAACGGAACTCTTTGGAGAAGGGTTGGGTCATTTGAGTGGTGTGTGAATCATCATTTAGGGATCGGGAGGGCAGAAGTGCAGAAGAAGATGGTACCCAGATCTCCCAGTATCCGCAGGGTCATTGCAGTTCTGAATGTGAGTGAGAAATTCCGGTCGATCCTTCAAAGCAGCAAGCGTTAGAAGCGGAGGAGGGAGTGTAACTTGCTTTTTATTATAGTATTTTCTTGTAAGTGGGGCAGGATGCCTTTGGCACAGTTTGCAGACCCCTGGCAAAATCTCAAAGTGGCTTCGGATGCGGAGGTAAGGCTTCACACGTTGCTCGCTAATGAAAATAGCAGCAGACTGTCAGCGTCTGTCTGTATTGCTATTCAAAGGCCAGTGTAACATAAGTCGAAATTATTTAAACAGCTTCTATCCACTCAGTTTCTGTATTTACGATTCCGAAACTGTAGATTCAGGTTGTATATGCACTTGTTTAGGTGAAAGCTTTACTCGGTGGTCGCAATTTAGGGCAAGAAGGCTAACCACAGAAGTAGTGTATTGGTTTGACGTCTGGCATGCGTTTCTACCCATACGTGCCGGCATAAAAAGTTGTGAAGTCGTCTCTAACTCATTAGTTTTCATTTATGAGAGGGTTGTATTATCGTAAAGTAAGTTCATCTTGAATAACAAGAAGAAAACAAGATAGTCTCGGCGGTGATACGTGGATGTTACGCTTTCTCGTTCTCTCATAACTAGTTCTTGCAACTACCATATCATGGTGTTAACGTTTAATTAAAATACCTGTGTAGTAAGCTAATAGATAACACAATTGCCTGCTTTTATCTCAGAATAGCCATCAGGTTTCTTGAGATGTTTAGTTATGGAAACCTTTTCTCCTGATTTGATTTGATGTGATGTAAGTTTACATATTTTAGCCACATGAATGTAGGCTAACCTTACTATTTGAAAGTGCCGTTATTCACGAATTGCTATCCGAGTTGATGCATTTTAAAACCACGACTGGGTAAACAACTGCCTCCGGCAACAGTCAGTATTTTGTGAAACGAAAACAATTTGGAGATCAGGATATGTTATTCAAGTCATTAGTTGATGTTTGATAACAGGAAGGGTTCAAATAAGTCAATGTACTTTTTATAATATCCAGTTCCTAGTCCCTGCTTGTTTGTGTTACTGGCCCTGCCTTCCGTTGGTGGTAGGCCTACTTTGATACAGACATTTTACAAACTTTTACCGGAGATAAAGTGGTGCTTACTAAATTAAAATAGCGGTAATTGACGACTGCCGCCATTTAGTGTCCATAAACACACCAGGTGAATCATTTCTGTGGCTTATACTAATCACAATGCTCTGAGCTGAAAAAAACATTCAGAAACGGAACGAAAGTAACCCACAGAGATCCTTATGGAACCGCAGCGTGACAGACCTATACATCTATTTTCTCTTCAACCCGGCTTCAAAACATCCACCATTCGAATAGAACGGAGATTCTTGGGTTATTTGGACACGCTAATATTCATATCATCTGGAAGCATTATATTCTAGCCAATTTTAAGGATCGTTGATTCAACATACATATGCAAGTCAATCTTGTAGGTCTATCTAATATCAAATTCCTAGATCTTCTTGGTTTCACATTAAATTGCGGATTTTCTTCCCTCTTTAATGAAACTACTTCAAAATTATCAGGGCTTATCTGTTACTTCAAAATTTTAGCGAAGATTAGAACTTGCACACAAGCTTTAAGTTACGTAGTGATGGCCTCTGCAGTGACACGGGCCATCAGTAGTAGTACCGAAACAGACATCTGTTATATCATAAATGAAGCTTGATCAGGTGGAATTTTTATATTTCGAAATCGTCGATAATCGAAAGTTGCATGGGTGCTAAGTCGATTTGGAAGGCATCACACAATGTGACTGCAGTAGGTCTTTGAGCTATTGAAGACCATAATGAGTGAATCGACCCCTTTTGTCCGACTTCAAGTACTGACGTGTCTAGGGCTTTGATGTTTCTGCATCACTAGTGCTCCCAGTTTTGTTCGTTTTCGTGCAGAACTGAAAGCAGGGCATAGCGTTTTTTCCAACTGATTAATTGCAGCCTGTTAGGGAAGACACAACTTAAATAATTGATGAGATTTGATAACAAATTGGAGATCGTGCATTTCATTAAGTATCAGTTTTCATTTCAAACTACGATTGGTTACCATTAAGATTATATTGTATTAAAATCCTCGTTCTGAACAATGAGATAAGATACAGTCTGTTTCTGAGGATTTGGCCTAAAATAATCTGAGATCTATTGCAACCAGACTTGCATTATAGCTGCATCTGATTGATTGGGTAGCCACGACATGAAACAACATCATCCTTAGCAAAACACACCTGGAGACCAAGGTTGTTTGTCATAAAAATTACGAAACTTGCTTTTCCAGCAACTGACGTGCAAGCAACGTTCTCATCAATGTAGAGATGGAAGGGGCATTGTGCTTTATGAAACGTATTTCACAAACAAATATTTGCACTTATCTTACAAAATTTAGTATGAAGTGATATTTGTCAGCACTTCTAACTATCTTCTCGCTGTTAGAAGTTGAAATCAAAAGCTATTAACTCTCATTAATGTATGTTTACGTAAGTTGAACATTAAAGAGTGGTAACTGCTGATAAGTAGAATGGGAGATAGTTGCTTTTCTGTTTTTAGGTAGTTGTCTTGTTGACTTTTTGTCTTCATTTTTAACGTTTTATGATTTTTTCATCGTGCACCTCAGATGTTCATTTGGGCATTAAACATCATAAGCATTTTTTTCAGAGATTATTTATTTCTCACCTCTGAGGATAATATACCATTGGTCATAAATCCACAGGTGAAAAAGGAGATACAAACTAGTATGAGAAGCATTCATTCACACATGCTGTAGTGGTGTAAGAGTTACCATAAATGTAGTTGCACAATGTAGGTTTCCCAAGTTCGATGATTACACAATCCATGTGCCTAATGTTTGAGGGTTTACAGCAGTAAAATTTTCAACATCAGATCTCTCTCATCTTTGTTCTTGGCCAACAGTAGACAAACGTAAAGTATGCACTCTGATAATAGATTAGATATTAGGAGTCTTGCAAGGTGAATTTATCTTAGCTTGCTGATGCTACTAACACATATTTTATCATGGCGTGAAGTATTCAGGTGTTGGTTCAACTGTAGCTGTTCACCAGTTGTGTATCAAGGTGCAGGTTGAGGTGGCAAACAGAAGGACACTTTTCTAATCTTTGTTTATGACCTTCTAAAAGCAGTCAGTTGGTAGATGTTTACAGAACTTTGACCTTTCCCTTTATGTTCACTATAGCATGTTTGTGTGGTGTTGCCTTGATTGATTACATTAAGCAGTGTTGACTTCTTCAGCATGTTATGATACTTTATACAATGTACAGATGTTTCCAAGCACAACAGGAAGAAACATCCCCACAACTAATATGTTAGCCAATGTTTTACAATAGCTTCAAATCTGAAAACAAAGTTACTATCTGCTTGCAACTATAGTACATTGAAAGAGGTTTGAAAGCTACCCACTGGCACTGTCCCTTACATAACTATAACCAGTATCATGTCTTACAATGCAAAATACTCGTATGCTTGTTGACTCAGTTGTTGCCATTGATGGTAGATATTTGTCACGTCTTGAGTCGTAGTCAATGTCTTACAGTGTTTACTTCCTGAAATATTGTAAATGCATATTGACCATAGCAAGACAAGTAGATTATTACTGCTGTGTTTGCATTCAGATCACAAACCAACACAGATTTCAAGTAAAATTTTCATTGAAATTCTTTGTTATATGCCACATGTTGTCAAACTCTTTGTGTGTACTCGTAGAAAAATGCCTTGTCTTATAGAATTATAGAAACATTTTTACACTTGATGTCCTCTATGAACCAAGCAATGCTGTGGAAGCCGAGACATTAAGTAGATATCCTTTCCTAATTGATGATCCAGCACTGTATGCTATGAAGTGATCTATTTAGCTGAGCCTTTGAGCAGTGATATTAGCTGTTGGTCCCAAATGGAATATTAGCTGAGACTGCGGTAATTACTTCCTTGCCATGAACAAGAGCAGTGTAATGAAGCAAGTTTTGCATGTGAAAAAGAATGCTTCCTCATACTGGCCACTGTGATCTCAACCAAGAGAATAGTCTGTTTCGCTTTAAGTGTGATATTTAAGGTACCTTGTAGCCACCTAAATTTTAGCACATGAACTAGCTCCATTCAGGGAGATAAAGTGATGCAAAATCTTGTGATGCCTATTACCATTGTGTTTAAGGGGTGCTTAACTTAATGGCTAAGATGAGCAACAGGTCCCAGGACAACTTGTCATATTTTAATGACCTTTCTTTGTATCAGTGATAACATATAATGAAGCGACTAACCTACATAGGAAAAAAGAGTCTGTACAGCTCAGAAAACGAGTCCGTAAATTTTAGGATAAACTCATGAAGACTTGACAGGCACACTTGTGACTATAAGCCTCAAACGGTTTCTACTTCAAGACAGCAAGGAAATTTTGCCAAGTTACATGTGCAGGTGTGTCCTTGCTTACAAAAGGATTATGTTTCTCAGCAGATTAGTTTGTAAAAGACAGCAAAGAAGGCAGAAAGCTATTGTCTGTCAAGGAGACACGGTGACAATAATCCTACTCATGGCTATGAGAATAATATGATAATATCTCAAGTACAAAGGTTTTTCACTTTGAATTTTTAGAATTGGTACATGTAGGATATCACTTCAACAAAGAAACTTGCAGTGTGATCATCTAGATGTAATCTTGCAGTGATGAAGAATATACATCGTTATCATATTGTTCAGTTAGGGTTCACATGATAAATCAGTTGGGGGTAACTTAAAACAACCATGTTAACTATGGAACCTTGCTGAGAATATTGGCAATTTCTTTCAAGATGTATATTGTGATTTAATGTGTTTTGAGGTCATTTATCATGTTCATGCCATGGGAATGGACCTGCTGTGCTACTGTACATTGAGGATGATTAGATTGAATGGTCATATGGCTTGTGAGTTAGTAATGGAGGATGCTGTACTTTGTATCTACCAAGCAATTCTATTCATTAGAATGTCCAAAAGAAGACAGTAGATGATTTACTTTGTATGGTGCACCTTTTGATGTAGGAAAAGTGCATATTGATAAATGTCAATTATAAGATGTGAAAACTGGACAAGGATTTAATATATGAAAGATTAGTTGTCAGCATAGTTTTCTGGACTTTTATGGTTCCAACTTTAGTTAGTCTCCTTGGTGACTTCAGTCAAAATTCCTATTTATTCTTATATTACAAAACTTCTTCTGACTTTTCTATTTTGTTGCAGTACATGGGAGCCTCACAGGAGGATTTGACACAAGAGGTATGTTGATGTTACATTAATTTCTACTGAAAGTGATTTTTTGTTTCATTTTCCACTATTTTGAGGGATCTTAATTGTAATCTAAGTTAGTTTAAAATGCATCCTTATAACTAACCATTTTAGAGATGATGTAGGTGCAAACAGGTAGTCTTTTTAAATTTGTATCATTTGTGTTACATAGCATTTTGAAGCTTTATTTTGGCTTGGATATGAAAGCTTACTGGGTCATCTTTGTTATTTTTCAAGGTTTATTATTTCCCTCAATTTTTTTTTACTTTTTGGTATTTCTTGTTGATAACTGTGGATGTTATGTTAGCATGACCATTTATCATGCCTTGTTAGTTGTGATCCAGACTTTTCTTGTAGTATATGGTTGTACGACATTGATGAGCAATTGCCATCAGTCCTCTTAGCTATTTATACCATTGTAGCTTTAACATAGAGTTCATATTCCTCTTTGTAGTTGTATGAGCATTTCCAACACTCCATTATTTAGTCCCCTGAATACTGTTGTTTGATTTGGGATTTTTATTCACAACAGTTAGGTCACTGCTTTTATCAAAAGCCCTGCAACTTTTGCAGTTGGGCTGGTACCCCCATTCACCCCAGCTTATGCTTGTACTGTATTACTTACTTTTGTTGAGGAACATATTAAGTATGGACTTGTGTCTTGCATGTGATGAACAATGTATTCATGACATTCTCAGCTTGAGTTTTTCTTTGTTAATATGGTGACAAGTGGTATGACTTAGGCATCAGAATGAAAGGAAATTAAGTGTTTCTTTGCTAGTTTAAGTACGTTGGGTGGGTTACATTCAGTTACATAACATGTCATATCAGTCACTAAGGCAATCAGCACTTTTTTCTTGAGTTATGATGCTTTAGTATACCTGCAAAGCACATGTTGCAATTGATATGTGACTGTGCTTTTGTAACTTCTGCAGGAAGCATCACTGTGTAAACAGAAAGTTTACTTCTATACAAGTTTTTACAGATGCCATGTCTTTGTTATGAAACATTTGCTCCATACTTTTACATTTGGATCAGAATAAACTTATTACAATATGCATTTTTTAAAAGACCACAACTCAAGACATGACAAATATTTACCATCAATGGCGACAACTGAGTTGACAAGCGTCAGAATATTTAGCTATAATATGCATGTACATAAATATGTGTGTGATAACTAATGACAATATCTCATGGAATGAATAGCCCCACTGATTGGTATGCAGCAAATAGTAAAGGCTGCATAAATTTAACGTGTAGTGAATACAAAAGCATTGTGAAGTTCTAGGCAATTATTTTATTATCTTCTTGGTCAGAATGTGTTCATGTTTACAAATAGAAAAACAACAGTAGCCTAATTGTTTTAAGTATGCAAGATGATGTATAAACTAATTTCTACTGAACAAGAGTGAAAAGTCAAGAGGGTGTTTAAGGAAATGACATCCGTGTGAATTGTGACTTGGCACTTGCATCTCTACAACTTGGAATATAGTTTGGAATATAAATATATACACACATCCATCCATCCATCCATCCATCCATCCATACATACATACATACATACATACATACATGTAAGTACATACATACATACATACAGTCATACATACATACAAAAGCCGAATCCTAGCTATGTAACTAGCAACACTGCTAGAAAGCAATTTAAAGAATTCATATGGTACCATGCTAGAGTGCCCAAACTGTGCAAGTACAGTGAGCACAGCATCAAGCAATAGCAATGGTACTGTCTCAAGCGGAGAGTGCTCAATCTAACACAAGCTAGGGAGTGAAATATTCAATCTGCAGACAGAACTGTGGGCTTGTACATACATGAATGATGTAAGGCAGTTGTATAGAATGAGTCTGAAGTAGCCACCTTGTTTTTTTTGGTGTGTTTTAAGTGTTGTTTTTATTAATGCTGCATTGTCATTGAGGAGATGATGAAGGAATGCAGGTAAGGTGACCCTCGAGGCCTCCTGTATGCTAATGACCTGGTTCTGAATCCAAAGAGGAACTGACGTGAATGTTTGTGAACTGGAAGAGGGATGTGGAAGACAGAGGAACATCATCATGGAGAAGACAAAGGTGATGGTAATGGGAAAGAAGGCGGACAACATCCAGGCACGAAGGCTTCCATGTGGTTTATGTGGCCAAGGAGTGGGTATCATTTCTATATTCTGTGAAACATATCAGAGGTGATGATTAAGAAATGTTCTAACCTCCAACAATGAGGTAGCTTTTGAGTTTCCCAAATGTGCAGGTGGTGTTTTTCTGCAAAGAGGTGACTCCATTGAAGTTGGCAAGAGGGAGGATTTGAAGAAGTGTCACAGTTCTGCTGTCTTGGTGATAGTTGGTCTCCTGTTAAATAGAAGCATTACAGTGAAGAAAAAAGGACATGTATACAAGGTGTGTGTCAGTCAGTGCTGTTGTACGGAGGGGACAAGGGCACAGGCAAAGAACATGAAGAAGATCTTGAGAAGTTGTGACTGGTGGATGTTCAGATACATGGTTGAAGTCACCTGGAGATACAGTCTGAGTAGTGATGAAGTGGCTGGAAAATGCAGAACCAAGGAGTTGGGTGCTGTGCGGTTGGGAAGAAGACGGAGGTGGTTTGGACATGTGGAGAGAAGAAGTGCAGTTGACACCCTAGTAGGAATACAAAGTTTGGAGGTACCTGGCCAAAGACCACTAGCTAGAGCAAAGAAGACTTTGATCAGGAATGTGGAGGAGAACATGAAAAGGCTGAACATTGGGAGAGAAATGGCATTAAACAGAGGTGTATGGAGGTTCACTATCACCTGTCTTACATCGTCCAGCCTGAGATAAAAGATGTAAATCAGAGATGATGATGATGATAAATACTGTTTTAAATCTCTGATCATTGTTCAGCTTAAGAGCTTACAACCTGCAAGGGCAAATTTGCTTTTGATATACTGAATGATTGATGGATAATGGCTTCAATATATTAAAGATGTAATTAGTTTTGTACAAGAGGCTTTCATTCTGTATTTGTACTGTATTCTTTTCCTTCTATTTTATTGTTAGCCTCGTACTGAAGAAGTTGAAAAGGAGCTTGACCTGACAAATGTTGTCAAAAAGACTTCAATTGCAAAGGGTGACCCAAGCCAATTTGAGTTACTCAAAGTGCTTGGTCAGGGATCCTTTGGCAAGGTATACCAGGCATTTACATTTTGTAATATGTTGTTCCATTTTCTACTTATCTGTCTATCTCAGTGAAATACCTTGTTTATCATCATAAATTATCATCATCATATTTATTGCCACTATTACTACTAACTGTTTAACTAACCCAGTATTGTTTGGAGAATATTGTCTGCTTTCCAGCAGATCCAGCGAAAATTTTCCTGAAAAATTGGTCCTCAAGCACAAGCTGTTTTCTTTAAGTACAAAATGTTTTGTACTTTCAACGTGTTTGGGTGACTTCCATGTGTACTCTGCTTTGGCCCCAAGCCAGCAGATGCCAGGAGATCAATACATTTGCTGCCAGCTAGTGCAATGCTGAACATGGCAGCTATATCAAGTCAAATAGGTGAATATATGGTAACAGGAGAATTGCTAAACTTACAGTTAAATATTTGCATCAGGTTGTTTCTAGTTATTATATATTGTGGTTACTTGTGTGACTTTCTACAGCGAATTAAAGACTTTTTGTTGTTCATGCTCCCACCACTTTATGAAACATGTTGTTGCTACTGGGGAGATTGTAACTAAATCTTTTTTAGTTTTATTGTGATATTGATGTAGAAAAAGAACTGACGAGGGCTGTGCCAAAGTCTTGTGCGTTGAAATAGGGTTTGTTGTTAAATGAGAATGTAATATGCACACTTTATTATTGATGTAGAGTTTCAGTCTTGTTTGTTTAATACTGTCGTACAATAATTGTGCCATACCAATACCACACAACGTCTGGTGTTGGAAAAGAATGAAAACGTCTGAATTTTAAAAGTGAATGTAGTTTTTTATCTCAATATATCACTGAAAGTATCTAACAATGCAGAAAATCAGTTTTCGTTACACCAAAATGATTTCATAAGCTTTCTTCTAGTTCATGGGCAGTACTCAGTTTTGTTTTAAATTGCTAAGTTAATTATTAAATGCCCCAACAACATTTGGCTGGAAGGCTGTGTAGTCTGTCATTATCATCACCACTATTAAAATATAATCATCTCCACCAAGATTGTAATCATTGTCATCACCACTACCACCATTGCTGCCATCATCATCATCTTTATCATCATCATTGTCATCATCATCATCACCACCATCATCATCATCATCACCATCAGTATTGTCATTTTTCATGATCATTATCATCATCATTATCATTATTGCCGTTATCTTTATAATTATCATCATCATCATCATGACATCATCATCATCATGATCATCACCAGTCATAATCACAGATCAATAAAGCCATCATCATCCATCATCATCATCATCATCATCATCATCATCATCATCATCATTATTACTGTAACAAATACCATTTTATTTGTGGTATTGGAGCATTTAATCGACATGGCATTAAGCAGTATCTTGTCTTAACAATATTTTTTACATGATCCACACTATACGAGATGTACCACTAGAGTATAGTGCCCTCTGTGTGCCTCAATATATCTTAGATAGGGCACTCAGATTACATGTTTGTGAAGGGTAGCACCAACCAAGTGTAATTGTAGTTTCTATCGTATTCTCCACGTTGCAAATGTTGGTAATCTTGCTGGAAATCAGTTTATCACAGCATGTAGCCATTTCCATCTGAAAGTTAGAAACCTGCAGTGGAAGTGTATGACCTAGGATTGCGATTAGCTTTCAGAATAGGAATACCTTAAAGTGATTACATCGATTACATTACACATCCATATGACCATCCTTTCGATGTCTACTACAAGTCAGGATTTATAGAAGGAGGAAACTTTATATTTTCTACTTATGCTATGCTAGCCAAAAGAGGAAGCTCTTGTTATCATTTACATGCCATTTCTTTCTCGTATCTTGTTAGTATCTACATCACCTTATCACAAATAGCATTATATTCAGGACTTTTTGGTTGAATATTCTCAACTATGGTTTGACTTTCCAGGTATTCATGGTTAGGAAAATCATGGGGAAGGATGCAGGGAAAGTTTATGCTATGAAAGTGCTGAAGAAGGCGACTCTGAAAGGTATGTTTAGTGCTCTGACCGAACGCATTCGATTCGCTTGACCATTTATTGAAAAAGCAAAAACGATTATGGTAGATGTGTGTTATTTTAGAACAATTGACTATTATATGCACCTTTTAACGGCAATGGTGGCGACGAAGTGAATCAGATGTATGCTTGAGCTCTTGTGGCATTACGTCCATTTTCACCCCGACCCTGAGTCGGAACTGCCTAAGTTGTTTAGCCAGTAATAAGAATCTGATACCTATAGTCTTCTCATGGAAAGTCATAGTTATTTAGCCTTTGAGCTGTTTAAGTTGGATTGGGTAAATATACTTCATTTACTATGTATTCTCTTAGTTTATTACGCATGTTGCAGCAGAAAATGCAAGTTGTTGTTTGCTGTTAAGCTCCAAAGATTTGCATCGTGAAGGAGATTTGAGAAAATTTGCATGACCACACGGTGCGGCTTTCGTTTTGAAAATATTGGAAGTGATTTTAACGTCCTTCCTTTGTGATCAAGGCCATATTAAATAATCGTACATCAGGGTTTAGAAGAAATGTAGCTTTCAATAAGCAGATACTGTGTTATTGGATATTGTTTGATGGAATATGGCCTTAAGGGGTGTTAACTCGACTAAAATAGAATCTGAGTAGCCTTCTGCACCTCACATACTATGAAACGTTTATATGTTGATAGATTGAGCCGTTCTATTACATAATACTGTATTTGTAAAAGCCTTAAAAAACTACTTACCCTACCTCCCCTGTTCACATGGGCATCAGAAGTTTAGAACAGATCACTGGTGAAATGCCCTCCTCTAAGCTGTTCTTTCATGACCATAGCAGCTTTAGAGGATGACATGTTGTATGCTACTTGTCGTGTATGCTGACAGTCGTGTATGCAACTTGTCGTGTATGCTGACAGTCGTGTATGCTACTTGTCGTGTATGCTGACAGTCGTGTATGCTACTTGTCGTGTATGCTGACAGTCGTGTATGCTACTTGTCGTGTAT
>JAAAKL020006543.1:0-17883 GCA_010016065.2 Carybdea cf. marsupialis auct. non (Linnaeus, 1758) | reverse complement strand
TATGCCGTACTAAAATGTTTATTGAATGTACGATTACTCCAGGAGGTAAACGAAAGTATACCGAGTGTTACATTAAATACAGCGTGATCTAAGTGCACTTACAGATGATGAGGCAAATATCGGTACATTTGTTTACAACTAACGTCATACGCTATAGCAATAACAACTGTCATCCTCGGTAGGAAAACAAGTGTAAAGATGTTGCAATGCCTGTGACAATTCAAGTTAAGGAGTAATCATGAGAATGTTATTTTAATGATGCAATTATACGAAATAGTTGTTTCGACACTGTCCTAGCTTTTTTCGTGAGAGATTACGAGTACGTTGGCAACTTCCGTTCAACAAGCGTAATTCAACAATCTCACAGTTATTTCTGAATTTATTCCGTAAATGGTAATTTCACTTTCTGAATATTTGTTGAGCAATTACTATTACTACATCAATTTATATTTTGATATACAAAGACAAAATTGGGAAGTTACCTACATCTTCTATTTCAGCACATTGTGGCTAAGTTTCCTTTTTTGTAGAAGAAAGGTCGGCTATTTGGGCGTCTGCAGCCACTTTTAAGAGGACGACTTCTATCTACAATTTTCCAAAAATTACAGGTTCTACTTGAGAGTGTCCCTTAGTTTTTCAAAACTTTTCGGAAACACAATATAAAATCGTAACGCGTCTAAAAGTAATAAAAATTTTCTTAAATGCTGTGCTTTTCTCTATTTCACTTTTAATGGCAACCTACGGAATCAATTTCCACCATCTTTTTCATGCCGTTTTTCTTCCAATTCAATTGATTACATTGCATCAATTTACCAAGTGATCAGTAGCGGTTACTTAAACATTTTCCAACACTTGATTGGGGAGAACTTCCAAAGATTAAGTTCTTACTGTATATCCAGTTTAGAATCTAGCTAGTTCAAATTTCTTCTACCTTGAGAATATTTCTTACCAGGAAAAAATGAAGTTGAAGTTCTAAGATCAAGACTTCTTCATCTTGTCGTACTGCAGTAACATACTTTCTGTTTGGTTAGTGTTAAAGGAATAAATTCACTGGTTACCTCGAGGAGAGATAGAGTAAAAAGCAACATATGCTGTCAAGTCATGACCATAGATTGCGGAAACGATAGTCTGCCTTTTACCTTTACCGAAAACGAATTTCTGATGCTATTTTCAATGCCGTATTTCCTGAAACAGAAATATACTTTGCATACCTGCTACGAGGTACACCCCCAATTTTCTAGGTAGTTCGGATAAGTGTCCTTCAAATATAATAGATCAAAGATAGTACAGCGTGCACAATCATGCAGCTAAAAATTTCGGTTACAGACACGGCGATGTTCTTTTTGCCTTTGACGGGAAATAGGCAATATCTTTTGCCCTGCTGTCAATGCTATAGCTTTCCTCAAAAGGAAATTTCTAACGTAGCATCAACTTATGAAGCACTTAATGTTCTTTGCATTTTACGCAATAGCAAGTATTGTAATACGTGATTTTGTCAGGTTAAGTAGCTATTACATAGGATACTACTATTCGCTTTGATGAAAAACATACAAGTGCTATTGCGTTGTTGTTTATACTACAGTCTCATACAACTAAGGAATTTCTTTCCCGATATCTAAACATGGAGAATACACCTCTTCTGGCAGTAGCACATAACGTTCTTAGCACTACCAATTAGAAACTTGATGAGTTAAAGAACTATACTTCATCGAGTCACATGACTATAAAATGCCCTCACAGCGACCATATTTGTTTTCTAACCTTTAGCAGGAATGATACCATCACTAGCTTCAGCAAAGACATTACTAAACCTATACAAAATGATGAAGGAAAAAGTATTTTTTGGCCCTGGAAATAATCGTACATAATAAACTGTGTCTGTTCACGTAACTATATATTTTTGTGGTGAACACAACGTTCGGTTTCTGGTCTTTGAGCTAAAAGACAGAATAGATTTCTCACCATTTTCACGATGATTGCTTTCTGAAAGAACTTTTTTAAGCTTAGAGTTTGGCAATATGTTACAAATTCCATCGTGATTAGGGAACAGAAATGATGACATGAAGATGTCGTAATAACCAGACAATAGCGTTACCTTTAGATCTTTCATAACAGTTGCTTCTTTAGAATTTCTTATCATTAATTTTTCATACTCTTCCTAGACGTTTCACATTTTGATTAAGCATACATTCACCATCGTACAGTGAAAATTGAAGATAATTACGGCAAGCTACCACTGGCAAGGATTTTAGTTGAAAGAGAAATTAGCAACTTATCTTCCTTTATCAAAATTTGCTCAATTCCCTCGTGTTCGTCTAGCAAAGCCAAATTTGAGCAGACCGTTGTGAAACTGTAGTATCTTTTATCTGTCTTTTGAAGACGATAGCATTTCGATTTGATGAGATATTCGTAGTAAAGTAACAGAAATCGGGAGTAAAAGCTCAGGGACATATGTTCAGGAGCAGAAGATTTCGATACCGATTTAAGTTATCAACGAACGAGGAATGACAATGGCTCGTTGACCATGAAACAAAAATGACATGCTGATGAAATTTGAATTGACAGAGACTATTTCATCACTACATACAATTACCAAGTAGGTACAAGATATCTTACGGTGTTGTTTCATGTTAACAAAACATTAAACTTAGGCTACTGGTAATCAACTTGCGGAAACTCTTGTACGGCTGCAGTTGTTATTCAACGTTTTATCAAAGGCTCTGCATTCCATCGACCCATCCAATGGAGCAGTAGGCAGCAATGCAAAATTTTGATGAGTGTTTTATTCTGATATTTTCATGCAGAGTTTACATGCATTTTAAAAGGTGCTCCTTATTTTTGATCAACATTAAATTTTCCCTTCAGGATTGCTGGTATTAGCATTGTTTTGGGTTTTTACATGCTTTGGGGCTACCCCATCTGTTTTCATGGATACGTACAAAAATGTTACGATAGATCGTACTACTATCACATTTCTGTATATTTCTTAATATTCTTTTACAGATTGATACTTTAAAAGAAAGTAGCTCAGCCGATGAAAAATAGGAAATTCAAGAAACTTCAAAGAAGAAAAACAAATTTTCTTTGGAGTCTCAATTTCTAGTATACAGGCAGAAATTGAAGCCCGATGCCATTTTATTAATTGTTGTTATCAGTGTGATGGCCTAAAAAAAATTAATATCTTCCAGTTCTTTTGGTTCCCTTGAAAAACTCACCATCGTTCTAAAGTCAATGTAATGTAACGCTTCCACGTGTCTTAATGTTGATTTTAAGTGAGTAGGGTAATATCAAAGTCTGCATTCTATAAAAGTCAAAAACACCTTGCTGAACATGATGATGACATACAATAATATCTGATACATGAAATAATGTCGAATGCAATACTATATATTCCAGCTATTGCTTTTCCTCTTTATCACAACGAGCAGGTACCCCCGTAAAAGCCTATCCTCCACCATTTTTCACACAATGTGTCTCAATTCACGTTCCCTATTCTTAAACGTGACCAAACACGTTATCAAGAATAACCACACATAAAACCACCACGCTGAAACAGTCAGCTTAACATGAATAAACTCAGAATTTGAAGTAAAGGATGTAAGCTATGAGCTGTGGATTTGGGCTCTATTTGTTTTTCTGTTTATAGAGGCCTAATGGTTTATCTGCGGCTTTGGCTGTATTTCATTATATTTAGGTGTGAGTATTCCTATAAGATGTCTAGTCGTGTCAGCTTGTAATGAATAAGTAACAATCTCCAACCTTTGAACATTTCTTACTTGAAAGATCTTTGCCAAGAGTTGTAGGTAAAAAAATGAATATCAGATATTGCGTTAGGAATAATAGCAATGAGTGGTCGCCTTCCTCGGTGATATGCCTAAATGGCTTGCTCCCGATGAGAATGAAGTATGAAGGAATTATTTCGTGTGGAAAAAAGTTTATTTAGTCGGAATGTCTAGGGGTTATGTGGTAGGAGAGGCAAAAGATAAATGCGCTTATGTTAAGGGACATGACTATAGATTGGCTTTCTTGGATCTTTCATACTTGAAGTTCGTAAATACACTGTCAATTTCAAATCAAGCTTCATTTACCTGAAAAAATTTTATTTTTACTCCTTTCATATAAATATGTCGATTTCTGCTGAAAACTGACTTCAGACAATTTTAAGAGTATTATAAAGTTTTTCACTGCTTTTAAGTTATTAGAATCAATCATTTTACACATTGTCTATTTACAGATAAGGACGAGAGAACGGTGCGTTAGATCTATCAGATGTTATTACTGTTTAGGAGACTTTAATGTATGTTAACTTCATACATTCAGACGCATCATAGTTTCCTAAGTGTATACACCAAAGCATTTGCACATTACATATGATATACTAGTACAATCTCACATTTGTCCGCCTTCAATACACGTAAACAGACTAAGCAAATGTTTCTGGGATCCAAGTTTAAATTTTTGAGCTCTGCGATGTTTTTATATCTGTGCTGATAATGGTGGCTTTTCTCATTGACATTTTCCTCTCTTGAAAGCAATTAGAAAATCTGCTCACAATTGTGTATAGACCCTTTACGCATGACGTCAGGCACCATGTGTTATTTACTCCTGGAGGACAACTTCTCTAGCCGCCAGAACTTTTTGACTGTGAAAGGTTAATGGTATCACGTACTTCAACTGTTGAAAGTGGAATTTGTTTCATCATGGTAAAGTTTTGTGGTGTGTTTGGATCTACCAGAGATCGTAGTGATCGTTTCTTTTGTTCACCTGTCGTCAGAGGCATTGCAAGAGACAGTATCGAACTCGGCTTACATTAATTATAACCGGCACAGTATGATGATACATAAATCAATCGATAGGCCTTGATTATTGTATTAAGAATATGAAACAATATTTGAAATATATCCATTTTTCTGGGAGTAAATAGGGGCACTAACCACCACCGGTAGATGTAAATCACAGAAATTCGTCCATTTAAATGGCAAAGCAAACAGTAAAACATTTTCTCACCACTGGTGTGCGTGTGAATCCCAATATCAGGCTACTGAATCCCTTTACGAATAAATTAATATATAAAAAGGCTATGAAATCGTGAAAAATCCGTCGCGAAGTAACATATCTTCAGCACGATCATCCTTCTTTACAAGCACGTTCCAAAATTGTGCCAAAAAGGCCAGAACAGCAGGGATGGCTTCCACAACAGATACCTAATACCTAATCCCCATATGTTTAATGCATCGTATGCTCATCAGGAGGCTGATCGTTCTTCTATACCAATCTGTTGGGGCCACCTCATTTGTGTAAGTAGTGTTACAAATTCTCCAAATTTGGGGTATTCCATACTCTCTTCCTGCCTTCATTATCTCTGATATCTCTGTGATTGTTAGTCCGTTTACTTGTGAGGAGCAAAACTCAAATGTTTCTATCCTCTGAGCTTAAGACGGCCCTTTTTTCCACAATGAGTAGTGTTGCAGCTAACATTTGTTTTGTTGGTTACATTGAAACTGTCTTCGATCAGTGAAGGAATGAAGTACAGATGATTTTAAAGAAATAGGAAATAGTGAATAATCAACTTCAATGGTTTGTACAAATCACAGATCACAACAAAGAGTTGCACCTAGTCAACATTATCATGTATGGACTAGTTCCAGTGGGAAAAAGGGAAGTTCAACCAAGTAAAGTAATTAAAGTAAATCGAAGTAAAAAATTATATATATATAAATAATGCTCTAAAACAGTAGCACTGAACCCATTGTAAAAATATATAAAATACTAAAAGACAACAACTGGTTGAAGCTGGCAAGCTTTCGAGAAAATTATTCTCTTCATCAAGGCACTAATAATGTTTGGTTGGGGATAGTTATTTATGCAAGGTTAACAAATGTTTAGAAACAATGAAAATGATTGGAATTTAAAAATCGTTGACAGGCACTAAAATATTTCCACTTACACTAAAATCGTCTTATGATAGAATTTCAAACATATATATATATATATATATATACCTATATATGTTTGTATATATAAACTCACAAATACAAATTACCTTTAACTTCTCGATATGATCATTCTCAGATTGTCAACATCTCCATACCAGCAATCATATCGAAACGTTTAGGATAATGTGTATTTTTCCTGGGTTTTATATCAAAGTCAAGATGTATGCGAATGAATCATCTCTTTGCTTTCCTGGCATCATCTCATTTATCGATAGCATTTAATTCTTATTGGCCAATAGGTAAATAAAATTATTTTGATTGTGATAAAATTATCAATAAAAGTAAAAAAGTATTTACTTAGATTTAATAACAAAAGACATATAATAGAACATGACCTCATCCTTAAAACATTGGTCAAATTTTGGAAATAATTATGGAGCAGTTTGACATATTTAGGACACAATGGCGGCCGAGTTGCAAGGTCTTGATATGTTATTGATAGAATTTCATATCTTGGGACACTCGAAAGATTGGATGTAGCTTTATTGCAGCAACAGATGTCCATAATAAATCATGTCCAAAAGTAAAGTCATCTGAATTCTTTTGCAATAAACGTATCATTATTTTGAGAAGTGGACACGTGATGGAGCATCATTCGGTCTCAAAAGGTAAAAGAATTTTGAGGGGATTTTGAGGGGATGTGGAGGGGATCACCTAGCAGGCTTCTGAGACAGATGAAACTGTCAAGTAAGAAAGAGACTTGTTACAATGAGTTGCTCACTAGGGAACAAGCTTTGCAGCTAAATCTATTTCATCATGCATTCGCTATTTGTTAAAGCCACGATTAACGAATCACTTGACATGCATACTAGGATAACGAATCACGTACATTACAATGATAAAAAACATAAACAAAATGTCTGAAGTACAATCCACCTTTGGATGGCACGCTCTGTTTAGAAGTAACTGAAAGGATAACCTCCTTTAGTGCCTTGTAGTTAAACAAGAACTCTCTGAGGAGAGACTGTTACAATTCAGAAACTGTCCTGGCCTAGTACAGAAAGCTTACATCTCCAAATATTAAAGATAGAATCAAGCAGAGAACAGTAATCGATGTCGAAAATCTAATGCCAACATCTGCAACTTTATAAGCCAAATCTGACGGAAGTAAAAGTTATAGCTCAAAATACTGTGATATGTTTTTGTTTTTTCTATACCTGTATCACTCTAAACTATGTTAAGCCTTAATCAGCATTCAGAAAAGCGACAAGTCAGATCTGTACCTTCAAACATAACGTATGTTTACAAGGAGAAACTATAATTTCTTGGAAATTAACGTTACTTGAATGCATATGTTGCTAAGAGCCCGATAACACTCAAATGTTAACGAGATGTTAATAAAAAAGTATAATTTAAGGTTTAAATAAAAGTTTCTCACAGGGAAGTCATTCTGCACACTAACCATGTTATAGCAAATTCCTTTACCTGGCGCAAATATTGCAAATAAAATTTTAAAGAACATTTTAGCACTAAAGAGTGGCATTCTAAGCACGAAACATTTCTGAACGGGAGTCCATAAACACATGGCTAAATCCGAGACCCCAACAGCAATAAGGATAATATCAAAATTACACTTTTATCATTGAAGATGAAGAAATTGACGATTCAGACGGGGAGTACGCTTGGCTTCAGTACTAATTCAAGGTTGAAATGCAATGAAGAGATACCAGGTATGTAAACCATCCTATGGTGATGTGTGTGTGTGTGTACTGCATCACTAGAAAGGGCCTGCGTGAAGCAATACTAGACATCTGGAATACATGATAGTTCTACCGTAGACATAAAGCAAGGAAGATGTGGGACAAAAGGATAGGAAAATGGGAAATGGATGATTGGTGTTAAATCATCATCTGTCGCCCACTTAATCATCACTGAACGTGATCTTTACCAAGAGTCGTCACAACGGCACGTTCCCTGTTACCAAACCTTGACACGCATGAGCCTGAGTAAGAAAGGTGTGATAACCTGATTTTTCGTTTTTAAAAATCAGTTACTTCTTTTGAATCCATGTATGTCAAACACGAAATAGTATAGAAATTCTTTGTACTTACGATTTTGTTCTCTGAAGAGTGTTGGACGAAAAACGGTTTTCAGTACAAAACCGTTTTTGCTACTTCGTGCGCTTTTGCTGATACGTTACTAATGAAATGAGAAATGTCAGCATGCAGACTGCTAGCGGAGGTGTTTTGCTCATAAAAGAGAACAGTTGGCCAAAATACAGGAATATCCAACAAGATTAAGACAACTCGGAAACGAAGATTAGTCACTATACAAAGAGAACTGAGACCGTGTGTCTTAATGATCAATTTTATCGATGTACAATTGTCACTAAAGGAGTATTTCTTCATTTCGTCAACCTGAAGCTAAACGATTCAAAGTTGCAGTTTACATGGATATATGATGCAATCAGTCTAGTTCCTTTATATACCAAATTCATGTTAGGAGAAATTAAGAAACAAAGTTTATTTTAAGGACAAGGACCGTGTGTGATGTAAAGAAAGCGTTCTCAGTTCAGAATCATCGATTATTTCAACTTAAATGTGATGCTGACGATGCTGAATACATCGAAAAGATGTAGAGGTAATCTCCAATTTCATTTTAGGATCTCAGATTGTAGAATCATGTTACGGACGCGTATTTTACTCCGCAGTTAACAAGAGAGGAGTCAGTGGGTTTAATAGCAATGCCTGAAACTACTATCAATACATACATCCTTGTACAGGCTAATGAATGGGTAAACACGAGCTTTCGAAGGTTCCGCATACGTAAGTGTTACTGGACGCTTATAACACGTACATCAACTTATAAAGAAATTCAGCCTTCCATAAACG
The DNA here is from genome assembly GCA_010016065.2 of Carybdea cf. marsupialis auct. non (Linnaeus, 1758). Classification (NCBI taxonomy): domain Eukaryota; kingdom Metazoa; phylum Cnidaria; class Cubozoa; order Carybdeida; family Carybdeidae; genus Carybdea; species Carybdea cf. marsupialis auct. non (Linnaeus, 1758). The sequence continues at coordinate 9,056 of JAAAKL020006543.1, read as the reverse complement.
TGTTAGAGCGTTTATTTTGTGCATACTTTCCAGCATGGACGTCTGAGGCGCCTTTTTATCCTTCTCAAGAACACTTAGTGTCTTGATCATCCTCCGCGTTGAACTGCAAACTATGAGATAGGAAGAAAATTACATGATGAATCAATCAAAAAGGGAAACGATTTCTGTAATCTATTTGTTTATCAAAAGACCATTAGTCAATTGCAAAGCAAATACATGATTGATTTTCCCTTTCTTTTATACAAATTTATGTTTTTTTTCATATTATACTTCAACACCAGTCTACTAACCTTTTTTATCCGTAACTATATAAAGCCTTCAACTCTTGAAATGTCAGAAATGCCCCTCGCGCATGACATCGGTTTGTCGATGACTAGAAATAATTTACTTTGTGAAACACTTGATCCATTTTTGTTTAATTAGGAGGTTGCACTATTGCAACATAACATGGACCCTACCTCGTGTGAATCGTCTGATTCTCGTCACTCAAGTATAATTGTGAAATATCCAATAAAACATTCTGTACATATTGAACTGTAACTGGTAGTTAGTCATTCAGATGTATTAAAGGAGTAGTGGAGATGTTGTGATCGTTTTATAAGAAAGTGTTCGAAAAAAGTAAGAATACAGTTTCTGCTGTTGAGTTTCTGCCGCGCTCGTATCCAGAGCTAGATTCTAAGGCAACATTAAGAATATACAGCCCTCTAATAACAACAAGAACCACATAGAATTGTTAACCTGACCATTGGTAGCTAGAGTCCCCTCACTAGTAATTCTTGTCTGGCGCACCCACGTCGTGGGGGTGGGTGCTGCGGGAGCAGTAGCTACGTTCAGACAAGGACCCAGTGACGCGGGCTTTAATGCGTCCACCTGGTCAGGGATACCACCGAAGGCCAACGACGTTTATCCCAGCGGCAGAAGAGGTACGACCTCGAGGTTCAACGGCTTATAGACAGAAGAAATCTTGAGAAGGGAAATAGTGATATACTCAGTTCACTCGGCAGAAACACATACTCACCCACTGCTGTGTAACAATGTACAAATTCTAATTAGGTATTGTGTAGAAGAATGTCGTAAGGTTACCTGATGCTTGTATATTTATCTCGTGATGCTAGAGGATATATCATTGTCACCTAGGCATCATGTGCTATCCACATGGTCATGAGATTCATGCAAGCTCAAGTAGGATGGATTTTATCGGCTATTGCCTATGTCAGGTCATCGTGAGCCTAACTCATGATCTGGCTATCCATCACTATAAATATAGGTGCCTTAGATTCCTATATCAGAATTGCTGTTGGTACTCCAGAGCTTCGACTTCGACGTTATCACTCTTTTTTCTGGCACAATTCGAAATAAACAAGCCGGCAAAGCTAAAAAAGCCAGACCAACAACCTTGTTTGTGGATCACGAACCTGACAATCGGTCACAGCTGTTTTGGGTGAGAATAATCATGGCAATTGTCACACAGAGAAGAAATGTAAACCGGGTAAATGGGGACTGTAACAATACGGAACAAAGATTCACCTTGCTAGGCACAGAATTTTCAGCCGGGCAGGGGAGTCTGGACTGTTAACAAGAAGGCCAACTGCCACGAAGATTAAAATAAAGTTAAAAATAGGATCCTGATATGTAAGGACTATGTATCAAGCAGGGAGGTTAGATAACGCACTCCTAGAAAATGAGCGACTCAATGTTAATGTGCTCTGTTTATGTGAAGTCAGGTGGACAGGTACTGGAATATTACCAAAAGATAAATACACGATTATATTTTCTGGAGGAGTTTAAAACGAACGAGGAGTAGGTATAATACTGGATAAAGACGTTGCCAAATGCTTAATCGGATACTGAGCAATATCAGACAAGATAATGCTTGTAAAGCTCAAAGGACAGCCTTTCAACATTGTAATTATTCAAGTGTACGCACAGACATCGGATAGCACCGATGACGAACTGCAGAAGTTTTATGAAACACTAGACGGTGCTAGATCCCAATGCAGTTGACAAGATATAGTGATTACAATGGGAGATTTCAATGCAAAAGCTGGCAGTGACGACGATGGAAATGTGATGGGAAAGTTTGGTCTATTTCAGAGAAATGAAAGAGGAGAGCGGCTTATAGACTGGTGCAAACAGCACAACCAAGTGATCACAAACACCTTGTTGGAACATCACCAGAGACGTAGATGGACAAAGAAGAGCCCAAACAACAAAGTCTGTAATCAAATCTATTGTCATGTCGTCAGTCATCCTTTTAAAAATTTCTTTAAAGTATACCCAGGAACGGATTACGGCAGTGATCATTGAAGAAAATACCTATAGCACAGTGAATACTGAGGAGAGAAATCGACTACACGTTCATGTCATGGTGATTGCACAAGACCATCTATTTTTCGTTGAAGAGACAATAATTAAAGGTCAACCACGAGGTGACTAAATAGACATCCAACGATATGATCATAGGGATCTAATCAACGTAACTAGAGAAACAACCCCCAATACATCAATTCTTCTAACAAATCATAACCCAGTGAAAAACGGAACAGGATCCCCAGTTAGATTATACACAATTATATGAAAGCGAAGAACTGAAGAAAAGGTATGCAGTCAAAGTAAGAATCATTTTGATGTTCTACAACATAATGGAACTGATAACACAGTATATAAAAATTTTCAAATGTCTCTTACCGAAGTGGCTACAGAGGTAATACCATAAAGGAAGACGAAGTCCAAGAATAAATAGATGAAACCTGAAATATTAGATCTGATGAAAACTAGACAACGAATACAAAAAAACAGCCAACAATATAGAAATATTGACCAAGAAATCAGAAGCCAATGCAGACCAGCAAAAGAATCGTGGTTGAATAAAGAATGCAAAATATAGAAAACATGGGACATAATAACCCCCAAAAAATGGACAAGAAGATTAAAGAAATGGCCAAAATTTAATACTGCACAGGGAATGGCTGTCCGAAAAACAAAAATGGAAATATCATCGTTGAGAAAGTAGACATAATGAACAGATGGTCAGAACACTGACAAGAACTATTCCAAGACCAAAGAGGTTCCATGTCTAAAGATACGTCAGAAAATAAAACAACCCAGAATCCTACATTCAGAAGTACGTTCTGCATTATATGAAAAGAGGAGAAGTAAGGCCAAAGGCCCTGTTAACATAGTTATTGAAATGATAGGAAGTCTATGCAAGAGTGGCATTAAAAAAGTTGCTGGAACTACAAACGAGATTTATGACACAGGTAATATACGCGAAGAGCTCTCCAAGTCAATATTCATTATCCTGCCGAAAAGACCGGGTGCCATTAAATGCCAGCTACATAGGACTATCAGCCTCATGAGCCATATCACTCAAATTATACCAAGAATAAATGTGATGTGTATCATAAAACAAATAACGTAAATGCCTCATAAAGTACCCCCTCTCTCGGATAAGTGCCTTTCTCGATTAAACGCCCCCTCCGTAAGTCAAACCTTTAAATAACCGCCCTCCGTAAGTCAAACTTTTTAATAAGCGCCCCTTGGAATAAGCGCGCCTAACCGAACAACTTTTCTTGAGGAAGGGGGACGGGAAGCTTATTAGAATTCACTAAAGAAAAAACCAGTGCTCAAAAAGTATGCTTTCTTTATGAATAGATTCAACACGTTGAAACATAACATCAAAATGTCTGCATTTCTCTGATATCAATTTAAGTTCGTTATTTGATGTCAAAGCATTTTGTTTGCTGGGAGTCATCGAAACATTTACTTTGTTCAAAATATTTTTCTTCAGCGCTAAAGTTTTCTTAAAATAAGCACCCGTCTCGATTTACCGACCCTCTCGATTAAGCGCCCCCTGTAGAAGTTGATTCTTTAAATACACGCTCCGGGCAATAAATCGAGCATTAGCGGTAAGACAATTGAAACAGGCAAAGAACAATTTATCGAGGACTCTGGCACAAGAAATGCAATTTTTATGCTTAGAACGTTATGCGGAACAACAATAGAGGAAAATAAAGATCTGTATCTATGCTTTGTAGATTACACCAAGGCCTTCGACAAGATCATACATGAATATCTTTTGGACTTGCTTCAGAACCTGGATATAGGAGGGAAAGTCCTTCATATAATAAGAAACCTGTATTGGAATCAAACGGTAGGCATAATAATAGGAAAGGAAGTTTGTAAATATAGCGATATTAAAAGAGGAGTTCGGCAGGGGTGCATTCTGTCCCCAGACCCATTCAACTTATATACCGAAGCTATCATGAGAATGGTCGAAGATCTTAAAGGAATATCAGTAGAAGGATTCAATCTAAATAATAATAGATATGCAGACGATACGACATCGGTGGCTGACAGCGAAGATGAACTACAGGGTCTCCTCTACACTGTGGTACAAGAGAGGGAACATAAAGGCCTTTAAATAAATATAGAAAAGACAGACTGCATGATTGTCACCAAAATGGTAAACAAACCAAGGTGTAATATTTACATTCATGGTAAAAAAATTAATCAAACGGAAAAGTTCATATATCTTGGAAGCATTTCAGATGATGGGAGATGTTATGTAGAGATAAAAAGACAAATATACATAGCTGAGGAAAAAGGTTTATGAAAATAAAAAATATTCTTACAAATACAAATGTATCAATAAGTTCGAGGCTAAGAATACTGAATTGCTATGTCATCCCAGTTTTAACGTATGGGAGCAATTGTTGGACAATTTTAAACACCGTGAGGGAACGCCTGAGTGCAACTAAAATTTGGTTTTACAGATGAATGTTACGCATTGCTTGGACAAGCTACCCATCAACGGACGAAATCCTGCGCAGGATTGGTAAAAAGGCTAAATTTCTCTAAATTAAAGCAACTTCCTAGGGCACATCATCAGGAAGGACGGGCTTGAGAAGTTCATTGTAAGAGGAATGATTGAAGGCAAAAGAGACAGAGGACGACAAAGACTGGCGTACTTAAAGAACAGATGTAAGACAATTGGAATGTCAACAAAAGATATAATGCATACTGCAGAAGGTAGAAGACAGTGCCAAACCATGATCATCAACGCTCTGGAAGGGCACGACACCTAGAAGAAGCAGAAGAAGTATCTCAAGCTTGGCTCAGTCATTTTGGTTTTTTCCTATGTTTTCTTAGCATGACATAGAGGTCCTTAAGTACGGTAAATTCGAGAGTCCTAGAGACGGGAAAAGGCTTCAGTTACCGAATATTGACCGTAAGTCTGTAATGGTCGAAGGAACAAAAGATTTGTTTAATTTAGAGCCAGGTTGAAAGTATATCAATTTGAGATATCAAGAATTGTAAGTATATTTTATAAACTATGATGGAAACTTCAATAGCTAAGCCAGTTGGCTATTTTTCTATCTGAACTGTAGCTTGAGAAAAACTGTGGCTTAGTTTAAAAGACTAATTTGATAATAATTATCTGATGATAGTTAAATACTTACTATTTTCTAGGAAACAGGAGAACATTGTGCTTTGCTAAAATGAATAAAGGACGACTGTCTTACGCATGAGAGGCCCCTGTAAAGAGCCCCAATAAAGAGGCTGCAAGACCCACGCGATTAAATTCAGATAGTTTAATACCAACTACAGCATTCTTTTCTCGGATTTGCTAATATTTTCCAATGATTCAAATGAAAGCACTTGGTACGACTTTAAAGACTAACTAACACAAAAAATGATCTATGAAATTCTCTGTGTCGACTTATAGCCTTTCGACAATAAACCTGATTCCGTCCTTGACAACTTTTTTGACATCACTCGTTTTGAATCTGAATAAAACAGAAGTAGCGACTATAAAGTTCTAGTAATGTTACATAAAGCCTAGTTTTATAAAAATATCAATCAATTAAATAACAAATTGTATACAAATTATCTCTTGGTTCTTAGCAGTATTTGGATCTTGCTGAACAATTATCTACCCACTTACTAAAATTCCTCCAAGTATGTGTACACTGGAGAACGTGCCAGAAGGCCCTTGACTACCTGAGTATACATATAGACACGGTAAAAACATATTAAATCGAAATAAGAGGGCATGCGACATACTGTATTCATCGTATGAGTATATTGCTAAAGAGCTGCACGTAATAACTATGAGGCCTGCATTATTTGAGGTGAATAAGCACGTCCTGTCTAAACTTATGTCAATAGATGACCATGAATTCTACAGAGACCATGAAAAGAGTGGAACTAAAAGGCAGTACAAATTTGTACTGTATTCAAAGATGAGAAAATTTCAAGAACTCCACCCCATTCTGCTGTAATATCTTTTATACGGAGAGAGTTTATTTATTTTTTTTTAAAGAAGTTGCTCTTAACAAGACTCAACTGCCACTGACACGTTGAGAGCTACAAAATGGAAGCCATAGAAAAGACAGGTTGATGAAGTGAAAGATTGAGCTAACAGAAACCTGTTACTAAGGAGCTTGAACCGATTAAGGTTATAATCATTACGGAAGCACGACGAAGAATGGAACTCCAGAGAGTGGCAATGCAAAGAAAGAAACTCATGGCATAAGTGGAAGTCCTACACTTAGGTATCTCGACAGCAAATGGATAACGAGTGGTACGTTGCACCGACTTTGATGGTGGAACCAGGGAAGAGAGCTCCTTGCTACACCGTCCATGGAAATATCTGTAGAAAATAGTACCCTAAAATTCTCAGGCCTTCCTGAATAGCACGATCCTGCTTATAAAAGTTCCTGAGCATGCCTAAAAGGAGAGGAGGCACAGGTTCTTTTCCTTCTCAGTAATTCAGTTCTGCATTCAGAGTTGTCACTTTTATAAACAATGTAGCCTAGCATTATGAAGAGATCCATTTTGGTATTGGCATTTTTCTAAGGATTCCAATATTTTACCTGCAACGTTCATTCTGAAGCTTACTATCAAGCCTGATTCACACTGCTGCGTAAAGGCTTGTCCTTGTCCATGTCGTTGTCGATGTTTTGGCTGAGCATCTGACTTTGATTGACACATCTTGGAAGAGATAATTCAACTATAAATAATTAAATGGTTTCACGAGGTTTTACATACGAGAATTCCTGTGAAATGGGTAATGTGGACAAACAGAGTATTGCCTTGATTCGATTGTTATCACTTCAGAGGCAAACGACTGTCCTAAGATACAAACTTCTACTGTGATTCAAACGATCCAGTAAGGTTTCACTACTACTTCAGTTTATATGTTTATTCAAACAATCCGCACACGTGCAATCTTCCAAAAAAGATGCCGAGAACAAGGGAACACGACAAGGCTTGTCTTGCAAGAATGAAAACTTTTTCATTCTACTCGACAGGCCTTACGCCGCAAGCTGTCAATCAAAACTAGACAAGCCAACCGGTTCTCACTGTGTCTTGAAGCAAGACAACGACAACGACAACGACAACGACATGGACCAGCCTTACGCAGCAGTAGGAACCAGGCTTCAAGTGATTAAGTGCCAAGAGTCTCGCGTAGTGTAAGAAGTTACGCAACATTCAATCATATCTCGCTAGACAAGAAAATTCTACTTTACACTTCCCTCCTTACTCAGACATGCTACGTTAGTATTGCTGCACTGCGTGGCGTCCATCAAGCGACAGTACGGTGGCAACATTTATGTACTTTCTCAGGATAATTTCGTAGCAAAGCTATTCTAAGACAAAACATTTTACAGGCAGCTACTAATGACATAAACATTGTAGAAACACACGTGTATATTCATAAAGTTGTTTCGATGTCCAGGATAACTCAATAACAAGCCATTGGATCACATCACTTCAAACAGAACGGAAAGAAGTAGTACATTTCATATTCGTCTCTCCATGTGTTCATATCCATAGAAAGAAAGAGAACAGATAGAATACAAATTCAAGGATTTTCTGAGCAGCTAGAGGCATTGTAACAAGGTCTGCATTGCAAGGTCTTCATATTTTTCTCCATAATCAAAGTAAAGCTATTATGATAGGTTATCCTAAAAGGTCGGGGCAACAGGCATTTTACCCTCGGACAATAACAAGAAGCTCACTGACGTTTGAAGAGACATTATAAGTATCATGTGACATTAATACTGTAGAAGAAAATTTAATACTCACAAAGTTAACTTTTCAGGCATTTTCACAGGACTAGTACAGACCTGAATCGAGACAGCTATAGCCCAACAAAGCTTGTGTTTACATACGGTTTCAAATATTTGATTTTGGTGTCAATCGATGATAAATGGTTGGCAGCCTTCTACTTTCTGGAAACCTGATTGCTGTTTTTGATTATCCTCGTAGAAAGATAACAAAATAAGAAACCAATGGTAGGAAATTAATATATTTGCAGTCAACTATATAGAAAAAATGCCCTAAATATGAACTGAAATGTATGTTATTATCCTTGAGTTTGACTTCAAGTAAGGAAAAAGTAAATAAGATGTCACTGCTATTTGAAAAGAATGTGAACACACCCTGAAAGTACGGATTTTAAAAAATGTCCTTGTGACTAAAAGGTAAGGAAACATGAGATAAAAGTTGAGAAAGGTCTCTTATTGCCATTCACAAGTTATGACAGAGAAGTTTTCCGCGGAAAGATAAAGCCACCCTAGGTCTTTGTATGCTTAAGCATTGCATTTGTGCCTTACAATTTCAAAAGATTTACTTCGTGACCCTTCTCTTGCATTATGAAAACTTTAGCACCCTCAGAGATTTGGCGAGTCTCAACAGACCTGAAAAATATTGAAATCAGACAACTTTTCTAGAAAATGTATTACGAACAATCACAAGATGTAGATATTGAAAAACTAATGCCCGTGCCGGGTTTCGATCCACTGCCTTCCGTACTGCAGTCTAGCGTGCTAACCACTAAACTACACAGGCGTGCTCTCTTGAGAGCACATCTTTAGGCATACCACATTCATCAGACAATACACTCAGTCATACCATAACTATACAATAACGTCAACATACACAATGCGAACATTCATTACAGGAAGGTGATGTCACAATGATCAGCTTCCAACAGTAGATGGGGTTAATAAAGGTGTTTAAGCCTGTGAGAAAAAAGGCACTTTGCA
>JAAAKL020006542.1:0-17883 GCA_010016065.2 Carybdea cf. marsupialis auct. non (Linnaeus, 1758) | reverse complement strand
ACGACAAAATGGAAGTTTGTTTTACATAATCATCCATTTAGACATGGCTTATTTTGATATTTTGAACCATAGCTGAGGATTGTAACGTCTTGTCATACAAATGCCTTTAAAGCCTGGTGCAAATGCCATATTCAACACCTTCCCCATAGGGCATTATATGCTTTCAGTAAATATTATGCTTAAGATTTTCAACACACCTTGAATGTTTTCATACACATTTAGCTAAAAAGTGTCATTGTCGCTCACTTTTGGGTGCTGCGGATACCATCGTTACCGATATTTGGAATGCTTCAGTATATAGTTTATAACATCAACAGTGGATGGGGGTTTTGCCGGACGGTGGCTGCCACCGACCTGCCAAGTAAGGTTACGCCAGAGAGTTCACTTTCTGAGTATTCGCAAGGAATGTAATCACCCATGGGCAAATAGACACGGACAGTACAAATCTGGACCTCGTAGTCCAACCTGGCCAGGCAGCTTCAATGCTTATGACCCAGGTAGAACTCACATCAGTGCTCCTGATAGACAATGCAGGTTGCACTGCCACATATAGCTTTGCATTGCCAACCAAAGAGAAATAGAGAAGACAGCCTGTAAATCTCAAGTTTGCCTCAGATTAGTGGAAAGCTAGTGAAAGCAAAGAGGCGACCGGAACATACTAACTAGTAAAGGTTAGTCGCATCAACCTTGTTGTCAAGCATGTTCTAGCCCACTGGCTAAAAGGGGTAGACTTTCCACATTGGACAGTGATGTACATGCAACCACTTGCCAATTGAGGAAAGTACAACGCTTTCGGTCAATGGTGTACCCTACCTGGGAAGGCAGTGGTGCTACTCCCGGAGGTATGACTTTCATCACAATAGGGATTTGTATTTGCCCTCCTTCCTTAACTATTATTATTTATTTGGATGGTAGCTTATGATTTTAACCAGGGTATTACTTCTAAGCATCAAATCTATAGCCTCGGATGCGCATCATTGTACGATACCGTTATCGTAATGAAAGACACCTTTAAATTCGTGTTGTATTTCGTACTTTCTTGCTTCCTTCTGTTGGGTACACAATCTTTTAAGAGATATCAGTATTTAAATAATTAAACATTATCCAGAAGATTACCGCAATCCCTAGATATGCTCAAAGAATTCTCGGTTCTTCATTTTATATAGTAAGCACAAATCAGGAGGAAGCCAGTTTCCATGCCTCGTTGTTTGAAGAAGAATGGCGAAAGAGGACTTCCGTTGTTTTCGATGTCGATGAAGATGATCAACAAGTGGTAAGATACCTAACAATTACCACGATTCTGGACTTTTTAAATTACAAGAAAGGCGAAGTTATTGACTGTGCTTCATTTGTAACTTATACTTGATGTTTTATCTGCATCTTATTTACAAGTTATTAGTTTCCAATGATGGTGAAATTACCGAATTTGAAAGGGGGAAATGTGGGGGGAAGTGTAAGTTTTTTAGTTATTAGCTGGAGTGAGGATGTCTCCTTGCCCATTGACATGTAGGGTAGATTATATGGGGCCTGTAATGTAACCCTTGCAAAGCCTTTTGAAGATGCTCCATGTGGACAGAAGAGAGAAATGTATAGCGGTAAACGAGGAAAATAGAAGAAGGTTATGGCCCCAGAAGGAATGAAGTTCAATATTTATCAATAGAGGAAACTTTTCAGTGATTCTTTTATTTGGGAGCCTTTTACGTTCTTTTCTTCGGCGCGGTTTTTATCTATGGTAAACTTAGATCCGAAAAACTACCCTTGTAGGTTATATATGGATATGATTTACAGATCGCGTTGTTAGAAACAAAGCCGCTGATGAAATTACTGTTTCAAACTGACATACTATCTAATTCTCAACTTGGAGCCAGGTTTCTTCCCAATGAGGAATTCTTATTATTTTATTTTGGTAGGTCGTATAGATTCAAACCCATTTATTTCATGAATTGAACGGACATCTGTAACACTGACTCTATACTGCTTAAGAATGTGTCTTTTTTAAACATTCTAGTTGCATTGTTACAATGGTGGTTTTGTTGTACAAATGTTGAAACGCATTGAAGCCCCGTGATCGTTCAGGAAACTCTTTGGATGTCGTAAGCGTGTAAAATGGAAACAGATATACTTCATAAATCTTACATGCAAAATTTTGTGGTTGTCAACAAATTTGTATTCAATTACCCAAATTACCCCCGCTCCCCTGCAATATCACTGTTGTCAGTACTGTGCAATAGGTTGAATTGGCCATGAAATGGTGATGTTGTGGCGTTTGACAAAGGTTTAATTAGAGTAAGTACAGAGGATCCGCTTTATTTATTTCATCATATAATCATGCATTTCAGGTACGACTGTCAAGACAACCAACTCCTTATCCCAAAGATATCAGGGATAGAATCCAACATTTCCGAGACGTAGCCGTTGCGAAGGGACAAGTCCAAGGAGTTGATAATACAGCTTACATTCTGGCACAGGAACGAGAGGAAGCAATAGCTGCTCTAGAACATGTGAGTAATGACAACAGTTGTCGCTCCGACATTTCTTGATTATCCTAGGAGAAAGGTGATGATATATGTTTGTAGGGAAAAGGTCTGGGAAGTCTTTATCGTCATACGTTCGTCACATTGTACCAGAAACCATTAGGCTCCATGCCCATTGTCGTAGCCCTCCACATGTGAACGGAACGACTTTTTTCATTGGTAGGTGCTTTATTGTAAGACTACTTTATCCAGGGATAACGTTTGCCTGGTAATTGTATAGTCTAAAATATGATTGCCATCTCTGTTATTAAAGTGTTGTTATTTGTATCTATGCTCTAGTGCTTAATGCCCCCGAATGTTGATATGATGATTTTACTAATTTAAAGTGGAAAGATGGGCTGTTCTAAACGATTTCTTAGCAATGCAAGTTGTGGAGGCATATGTTCAAACTTCTTACCGTAAACAGGGAGACAGTATAAGTGTGAGTTGTAATACCCCTTGGGGGCTGCAGTTCATAAATCGCCCATTTTGCTATCTTTGTGATCCAAGGCCACTTAAGAACACGCAATGTTAACGTCCCTCAGTTCAATTCTCAAGATATGCATAACATGCGGCGCACTATGTAAATCTAAGCAAATAAAATACGTTTGAATATTAGCTCTACCCTGCCAATGAAATCGGGGTTTATTTCATGAATTCAAACAGTTACTGATCTCAGCCATACACGTCAATAACGGTAGTCGTTCTTTGCCTATTTCACAGAACAAAACATATACTCAACAAGATTTAGAACAAGAAGAACTTAAACTAATCAATCAATTGCAAACACAGGAATTTGAAGCCCATGAAAGCGCAAAGCCACGCGATGAGAGAGCGAAGATGCAGGCTGCACTAAAGAAGTATCAAGAAGACTGTAAACGGGTGTCACCGTGTACCAGTGATACGGCGGGATCATCAAGGGTAAGAAGCAAAGAGATGTAACTAAGATACGTCTTTTAAAGCTAGATGATATGTGTAGGATGGAACTAGTTGCTGCCCAGACAATGATACCAGTCGTGTTCCTCAGTTACAAAATCAATAGTTCTTCTCTGAAAGCCCCGCTCCCACGCAGCTTATATTTTTTCCGGTTTCATTTCAGTAGCTAAGCCATGGTAACATAATTCATGACAGAAAGAACATATTTATTCCATGATAATAAGTTCTGAGCTATGGAAGATGTAACAGTGCTTTCTGTGTAAAGTACTAGTCAGAAGCCATTCCCTTGTATGTTAGGGTGTTTGGTATTTCCCATTTCCTTATATGTTAGGGTGTTGGGTATTTCCCATTTCCTTATATGTTAGGGTGTTGGGTATTTCCCATTTCGTTATATGTTAGGGTGTTGGGTTTTTCCCATTTCCTTATATGTTAGGGTGTTTGGTCTTTCCAATTTCCTTATATGCCAGGTTGTTTGGTATTTCCCATTTCCTTACATGCTATGGTGTTGGGTCTGGCCCAGTAACTTAGAACCACAGTTCTTTATACCTCAATTCTTCCCCACTCCTTATATCGTATCCATCCCCTCTAAAGCACGTATATTATACAACCTTCCATCTGTTAATTTCAAGTTGAACAGAAAAATGAATAATGTGACAGTCGGGATACGAATCTTTTCTAATTTCAGACCCTCCCTTCTTGATGACACATCTTTTAATTATTAACCTGCTAGAGAAACCAGTGAGCTTATCTGATAGGGCATGGGTTCAATTAGACGCATGTCGACAGTTTTAAGGCCGTTTTTGAGAAATACCCGACACTCTTGTATCACTGGAAACACCTGCTGATGTTATATCTTGCTTCCCAATGTGATCGAGCATGGTTTAAATTCTGTAACATGAACACACGCCAAACGGAATAGGAAACTTTTAATTGAGACTTCGCGAAAATCATGCCAAGTATGAATCTTTTGTTGTGGGTATCACCCCACCTGTCTCATTAAAACCGTACTGTTTTGTAACGTTTATATTCCTCTAGAAATGAAGTGAGAAGGGAGGCTGACAAAGCATCCTCTTTTTACTGAGATGGGCCATACTCAAGGAAATGTTAGTACCTTTGCCCTTGCGCAAGGGAAGGCAAGCTAGCTGCGGGCCCTCAGGAGTCTCTAGTATTAAGTGATGTTGGTGATAGAAATTTATATATGTTCTATTAGTAACACAACCTTATACATGATGCAGTTGCATCATGCGTGTGTTCATATGGTTTCCGGAAGGATTGACAAACCTACCTTGCACGGGCTGCCCATATTTATCATGGGCCGACGAGATTTCTCCAGTAGATTTCAATAGGTGGTCAGCGTAGTGTTATTTCATCAGCATTCATAATATTGTGCTAGCACAGTCTTTTCTAGCCATCGTTTTATTTGTCTTCGTCATTGTATATCCGATTCGGCTGTACAGACTCGCTAACAAAACGAATGACGATAAACTTTATGTTTATAAAAATATATGCCTCGAGGTACTCATCTATGGTAAAAGTTTTTTGTATATGGTAAAATGGCGATCCACCCCGTTGGAGGAGTGTCAAGTTACTTCGTGATGCTTAACTCGTAGAACTGCTGTGGATCATTGACTCGGACTGTTCGATCCTCTTGTCGTCACATCAAATTGAGGAGGGTCCACCGGAGTAAAGTCATGTTTTAGCAAAGTCATGTACATTGCTTTTGGTCAAGTAAAGCAAGGCAGTTTCTATGAAGCTTGATTGTCGCACGGTAGTTTTCATTGTATATGGTAGTTTGCGCCTCGCTAACAGCGTATGATTCACCGAAAGGCTTTTATAAATTTTATTAATGCAGCAGACTTACTGAGGAAAGCTTCCCGTGTCCCGTCATTATTTTACAAGAACCGGCAATTACTGTTGTGATCTCGTTACAATGGTTACTTTGATCAAAGGATTTTTAGTTGTCTTTAGCAAAATTACGGTCTTTATGTAGGATACACCCATTGCTTTTTTAAGAAATTTGCTGACGTTATGTGGCACATTCCTTGACAGTTGACATTTCGCTACTACTTTCCATCTTTATTCTTTCTTCATGTTTGATATTCATTTGACGGTTATCACCTCCGCTTGTTATCCTATTGAAATCCTTTCATTCTGATGTAATTAGTTCCTTTATCTTCTTTGTATCTTTCGTAGTCTCCCCGGTCTCCAGACAATGTAGAAGTAACTATTCTCCAATCCGAACCTCAATCAGGTAATTTGCTGGTTGTAGAAAGTAATACAGGAAATGTTAAACTTAGCAATGATTCTGGGCTGGGAAGTGGGGACCTAGCTGAAGACCACCAGTCCTGGCGAAATGGTACGTTCAATGTCACAGCTTCATGCTTTCTAGGGGTGTGGTAACTGTTGTGTCGTATACCATTCTCGTACTTTGCGATAAATATTTGACGATTATTACGTACTTTCTGGTTCTTTGTTTAGGCTCTACTGCTTAACAAGTTGCACGGGCTTTTGTAGGATGGGTTCACAGCAAGTATAGTTTCATGCACACGCACGAATGCAACGACACACATAAGATTTTGTTTACGTAGCTTTGTAGCGGTGCGATCACATTCACTTCCAATAAGAAAGGATGTTCAAACACTAAGAGGAAAATCAGGTTACATGTTCCAGATGTATTTTTCCGTCTTTTGACCACATGAAAATGGCAATACTTAGATTTATTCTGCCTTGACCTAGCAATTTGCTGTGACCAGTGCCCCATAAAAACGCTTAGCAAAATCAAGCCTTCACTCAGCCAAATGTCTGGACTTTGTATTAGAAACCACGTATGTATTCAGATTGTATTTATGACGCAGCATTACCATCTGGTCAACAATGTTAGCATTTGTTTCATGAGCAATGGTTGAAACGATCGAAGGATTTATTGCTACTGCGTCATTTTGACATTTTTAAGGGGATGAATTGTTGCTAGAATGTGCTTCAAGCTTGCACACTTAAGTATTTTCGGTGCATTATTCGCACAAGTATGTTTATGGAAAGAGCTAAGCAAAACGGAAGCATTGGCAGCTGATATCTGCAACTTGTGAAACTGCTTTTTAGGGTACAAATTTAAATGTCGCCAGCCCTTGCTTTCCACTACGTACCGGTTGGATATGGCCGTGGTGGTCGCCTATTGATTTAGGCAGTCGACGCCCTCTACGTTAGGGTTGTAGTACATCCCTTATGCAGAGAAATATCTGGTTTCCCTTGGTATTGTGTAGAATGGAACACAATTTGTGTACGGGATGCCTTACATAGGAACGATGTTAATATTTCTCAAATTCAAATTAAGGGGTAATAGGTAAGGGTGTATGTTGGACTCTGCTAAGACAGGTAATCAACGTACATGAAATACTGTCAGGTGTTGTTATCAGATGGCCGATTTTCGTATTTAAAAGGCATAGAGCCAATTTCAATAATACGTGAGATGTTTGGAGAAATTACATGATTTACCCAGAAACAAATATGATTACAACAGAAACACGAGTATATCCAACTTACAATACCACTAATGCACAAATCGCTTTAAGTGACCGAGATTAAAAGACGTTTTGAATCAAGTCCCATTAAATATTGTCGGTTCTGTTTACTTGTGGCATCTTCTAAGTGCAATAAGGCTTACCTGCTTCAAGCCAATGGGATTGGTTAAATACCGTTGCTTTCAGGGATCAGCCCTGGAAAACTCCTGCTACTTATCATTTCACAACCACATCGAGTGTGTATATTTTGACTACATCAAGAGGCGGTTTAGAAACACAATACGAAGGCCGTAAACAACGCCATCTATCAAGTATTATGTCTTACATTGTTTGTTTTTTCCGAATTATCTTACGTACCTTAGCCCATGTTGTTTGCTTATCGACGTGTTACGCGACAATTCTGGTACCAGACCGAGTTGCCACTGCTGACATGGAAACCCTCTGATATTCGTGTCACTCAGTGATGGACACGTCACGATCTGTTTTGTCTCATGTAATCTTACTAGACTTGAACCTAATGCTCGAATTCAAGTTGTCCCTGTCTAGTACATGCTAACCCCTTCAATCTGTGGCGGTGACAGAAAGTCTGATATATGTACCATTGCGTGATGACTGCAAAAGTCTCTAATAAGTTGTCCAATAGAGAAATTTTTCAAAGTTACACACGAAAACGTCCACACCAAGCTACTGATGCCCCGTGGGGGTGTAATTTAGAATTTTTGGGTGTGGACTAGAGTGATGTCTGATGATTAATGTATGACTTGCTGCCGAGAACACTTGACATGCTACATCTGCTAAAGGGATTTTTAATATATACAGTTCTATAGCTATAATCGACTGTGGTTTGCAACATATACAAGTATCTTCCATACAATTTGTGGTAAAAATACATTGAAGATGTACATGTCACAGACGAGGTTTATAGTGCACCCTGACGTCACGTACGAGTACGAAGATGGAAAACGTTTTCAAAATATATCTTGCTACCTGTTGGTAGCATGACAGCTGACGATTTACGTTGCTAAGCTATAAGTGATCAAGGCCTTGTGTGTTACTAAGCTTATCAGACAACATCAAGACGACACGACAGTTGACTATCTGACCGTCTGCTTTTCTCTTTTATTTTCCATCCAAATTTAGCCAATTGATGACGGTGTTAGCCGTGAAATTTCCTAACACGTTCAGCCCCGAAGAGTTCTAAAATTTTCTTTATTATTGTTGAGATAAAATGAACTAAAGCACACAAAACTTTGTTATATAAGATTATCGGAATTGTGGACGCAGGAAAACGGACCTAAATGTGTCAGAACTTTCTCCCATAGTAGAAAACTTGAACTGTTTGAACGAGTGGTAATTTGGCTAAAGTTAGTTAAAAGTACCTTTTTGGGAAGGTGTCTTAAAAAACTCTTCCGAGCGATGAACGTTTCTTCAAATTTTGACAATGAAGCCCTAGTTTCTAGTGGCTTATAAGCTATCTAGATACACATCCGCTATGTGTTCTGCTATGATATACATGGATGGACATATTCACGTATTTCTTTTCCCAAGATGACCCTTTTAACATTCTCAGATGCAGGCATAAAGATGATATACTCTGTGACTTCTTCGACTTTTTACACTGGAACTGTCACTTGGGCATTGACGAGATAATAGACTTGCCGTGTAACAACACCCCTGGCCTTTAGGAGCCAGTAGGTACAAAGCATTATATTGAGTACATTATTTTCCACACTTTTTAGTTAGAGAAAAGGCAGAGTTTCGACCATACCTATTGATGGCTCAACAATTATTATTTTGATGTTGATGGTAAAGCTATTTTCGGTTTTCCGAAGTTTGCCCTTTCTTAACCAGAAAATTGCAATCCAAAGCCCACAGGTGATATTCCAGGGCTTCTTGATCTATTGAGGATCGCATCGAACAAACGATCCTTTCTGTTGTTTAGGCCTTTTTGTCCAATATAAAAGCAAGAAAGGAAATAGAATTGTCGTTCTTGAGGCCGAAATAACTTACGTAATATTTGTGGATGCATAGAGCGTACACGTACCCATTAGTATCTTGACAAGTAGATGCCAAACCTCCGCTTGATGTCTTTACAGAGGATCTATGACAACCTGACATGAATAATATGACAGGGTGGTACATCAGTAGTACAATACGTGAACATTTTAACCAATGTAGCCATCATAACCAAATTTATATAACGATTGCTTCATAGTCACTATTTTTCGCTACCCCCTGGTCATTTCTCTTTCATGTGGTTACCCTCCTCTCTCTTTTATTTTTATGTTCAATAGAGTGCCCATCGATACCCGAACAAGAAGGACTGGTAAGTAGATTGATACCCATGGAAAAGGACATCTTTTCTGGTGCAGTAGTCAAATTGTTCTTAAAAAGTTGATAGATGTCAGAGATATCTAATATGAATGTTTAAATAGATGAGAGGAGCTGTACGACCTAGTTATAGAGCATAGCAGTAGTGACATATTTTTACGAGTGGAGCCATAGCTTACAATAGGTAACCGGAATGAATCTTGAACTTCTGATTGAGTCTGAACCACCGGAAGGTTTAGTTGAAAGATACGGTGGTGAGGACGATTAGGACCACGAGGTGTTAAGTTTTCTTTTCTGTAGTGACTGTTTTGGATATGCCTTAAACGTATTCGAATTAGAGTTACGTTCTTCAAAATTAACTTACTGGAATGGGGATGTGATGAGAACGATGGCAAGAAGGTGCGCCTTTGGAGAGAAACAAAATAGACAGCAGTAGTAGTAGTAGTTCATTTTTTTTTTCATCTGTAGGACTTGATTAGTTAACGCATAGAAGGGGTATCAATGGTAATGAAGGAAGAAATGAGCACCCCCTTAGCTTATTGCGTATTTTAAATTGCACAGTTGTTACATTAGTGTACTGCACAGGCTTCGACACACAATTTACTCATGTTGCTCTCACTTCATTTCTGTACAGTTTGAGGTCACAATCAAGAAGGACCCTCACCTTGGATTTAGCATTTCTGGTGGAAGCAATCCAGATGATGGGGTACGTATTCTCTTTTATTTATGAAGTACTTGACATTTCTTGGTTATATTTGTACTGAAACATTCCGACGTATTCAGTGCAAAAAAATATCAGGTTTTACCTGTTTACAGAATCTTTAGTGTGATATGATAAATCAGTTTCAGGATCTGTAGTTTGATATGATGGATCAGTTTTGGAATTTCGTTTTTATTTTACTTTTGACGTGTTTCAAATTAAAGTGGTAGGAGCACAGTTGAATAGCACGTAGGAGATGCGGATGCCTTATATGTTATGGACCAACGTTCCTTACAATAGGTTACAGCTCTTTTGACTCCTCTGCCATTTTGGTTCGGATTGAGTTGTTTGCGTCTTGGGGTTGGTTTATTTGGTATTTAGGGTTTGGGCGTGTTTTCTTGGGGGAGGGGTACTTGTTTGGGTTCAGAGGTAGTCTTGACTGCAACTTTCGCTGGGATTTTTAAAATTGATTCTGGTATACCTAGATAGTGTTCTTCGGTTTCTACATGGAAAGCGTATTGCTAAGTAGGAAAACGAAGGTTGAAGAAACCTACTCTATGAAAAAACGCTGTGTATGGTGTTTACGTCCCTGCACTGAGTAAGATTGTCAAGACTGTATTCGGGAGGGTTTCATTGGGGAGTTGTTCTTTTATTGACGCACCATCGGCTTTATGTATCCCCATCGACTATATAGCATTTTCTCGAGGTCACTGGCAAATGAAGTTGGTGATGATAGATCATTTTTTGTAGTTTATTAGTTTAGTATTTCACGTATTTCATGCCACGTAGCTGATGCTGAAGTTGCTTTCTTCTGTCCACAAAGGGTATATTTGTGACCAAAGTGTTGGCTGATGGCCCTGCTTTCGGAAAGCTCGAACCTCGAGATAAGCTGATCAAGGTAATTGCACATTGTTGTTTAAGTAGCTCTAGTTGATTTTACTTTGAAACAGAAGGCAGAAAGGCATGGTATAGTTTTCTCAATCGCATAATTTTTTGGAGACCATATACCCATCATGACGAAAATAGCATTCATCAAAAGTGTCGATCAAAATTCTTGTTTACCAACATTTCTACAGCCCTCATATTTCTAAATCTTAAACGCCCGCCAGTATGCTAAATTTTCTTCTCTCCCATCTACCATCTCCCTTTCCCCCACTTTTTAAGTTCTTACTCTTTTGCCTTGTCTTCTTTTTCTATCTCTTTCCCCTTTTTCTCCATCTTGTGTTTGATTTCCCTCTTACTGTAAAGTACATTAGAAATAGTAGATTTTAAGCAACGTAAAATGGCCAGACGTCCATGTTATACAATTGTAGGATGGTGATTGCAAGAATCCGTGAAGATAATTGAGGTGGAGTTAAATTTTTTACTCCAAAGTAACCATTTCTCCTTCCGATTATCAGGTAAATGATCACGATTTCACAAGACTGACCCACCATGAAGCAGTAGAGCTCCTGAAAGCGTACGTTACAGTTAACATGGTGATTGAGCGGAAGTCTTCTAGTGCCTAATGGTAAAATAGACTAGCTTTGGTCATAAAAGCCATCGAAAGATCTGAAGCAACCGGTTGATGGTGCCGGCCAATCTTATTGTTGCTGCCGTCCAGACATAGCCGGAGTTTAAAACCAGCAGGAACGGTGTAGGATTGTATTGCAACCCCCTCCAAAATAGACAGATCTTATTTTCGTATCCATGATTAGAGATGCCCCCCTGTTGATGCCGATAACCACGTGAAGATTTGTATAAAGTACGGACATGATGACAGGGTGTCAATATCAGAGGCCAGTATATAGGCAAGGCAAGGTGAGCAGAAATGTACAATACGAGAGATCATTGGTTAGAGGGCATTATGCTTACGTGGAATATATATGTAGCCGATAGCAACAAGAAATGCTTTACGTCACTAGTGGAACATGCACACTGTCAGAGCAACAAACCTGTGCATGTACAGTGAAATGGTTATTTCTAATTCAGCACCAAATAGATAACAAGGGAGTATGAAGGACATAGCGTTTATTTCTTTTAATGGATGCTCGTACGTACTTCTGTATTGCAGTATTCATAGATGAATACACTTTGGTGATAGCACAAACTGTACGATAATGGATGACTTGATTGCATGTAAAAAGCTCAAGATAAGCCGATGATAAAGTCCTTGTAACATATGCACACTGTTGAGATGTAGTGTACGCAGTATAAGCATAGGCTCGTTTTTTACCCTTATTTTATGTAGTTATTTACCCGACTCCTATGGACTAGGAGCTGCCCCTTGTACAGAGAAATCAACTTCGTCTGCACTCCTCAGACCACAGTGTGAATCTTATACGAGCATAATTGTAAGGCAGGCGTTATGTATCGTTTTTGGAATTTTCACCTATCAACGTGTAGAGTTTTTACTGGAAAGAAGAGTGAAGTCGTAAGGGCGTGAAGACTTCGTCGTTGTGCCAGAGTTCAACAGATGACCATTGTGTATAACACAATAATCCAAATTTTTCTTGAACCTTGTAGGATATGTAGTGATACAGGGCCTAGTCCGGGCATTGTTTCTTTTTAGTATTTAAGTAGTATGTCCGCATGAAAGCCCAGTGGAAACTCGTACCCTTTCCTATTCAGTAGCAGTGTAGGTATGAATGAGTAAGCAGAAATTATATGTATAATCTTTCTGACTTTTTAAGAGAGCAGTGGCCTCCAGCAATTGCTTTAGTGCAAGTGCTTTACTTTAATTCACCAAGTGCACCACCTTAGGACGGGAAAGTTACTTTGGTCGTTATACTGACATAGTGTACAGAAAAGTAGTGCCCCTTTTAACGATTTTGAGCCCTTTACCCCACTAGTTGAGAAGTTCTTTTAAGGAAAATGGTTTCCTTTATTAGCTGACTACAGTTGCCTTCAAAGGGTATAAAGATCATAAGATTCGATCACTGCGAGACAAAACCTTTGCAGTCATTGCGGGCAAGATTTCTCTGTATGATGCTTGGAGAGCCAATACGAGGCAGAAACGAAGTATGAAAGTCTTTTTTTTGTGCACTGACTTTAACCCCTCTTTGTGATAATTACCCGGATTGCTAAGTTTTACCTTTCATGCTTGAACCCTTTTTGGTCATGATGACGACCTTTGCATGTTGTAGTTTCATTCATGATACTATAATAGTGTATGCACTTAGTGAAGGATGGCGTTAGGACTCAAGGTCTTTTATTTCTTTCGTCGGCTTTAATACGGCATTACTTAGGCTTTGTTCACAGATATCTGGATATTTTTTTAACCCGTAAACGTTTTTATTCCATTTTGATGATTTCTGCGTCCCCTCGTAGTGCATTCGAATTGAATTCGCTCGTCCACATTAATCCATATACGCTCTAATATCCAGTGTTATCCTGTAAATACTGTCTACGGAGCATGTGCAAAACCAGCATGTGCGAGTTTTTAGGGGTAGTTGTTCACAATTTTCTGTGCTGCTCATTGACAAATTTTCTCGCGTGCTGTTACTGGCAATAGATTTGAGACAGAAAACGAAGAAAAGTAAGAAGGAACAGATTTCGTTATTTGGGTTAATGACTAGGATGAACGTTTAGTAAGTGTAATGATGGAATACAGTCGAGGACCACGGGGAATTTTTACAGGAAATCGTTCTCAAGGCAAGTTAGCGACAAATTTTTGTTTACTGTGCAATATCTGTGTTGTTTAGTTCATGGCTTGAAACAAATGTTCCGACTGTATAATCGTTCCGTGATTCATAAATATTTACAGGTTCGAATCCCGTTGGTGGCATACTTTTTCCATTTTTCTAGTTTCTACTCAAACTTAAATATTACCTCTTGAGAAATAATTCTAAAAATATCTGGTTTAATATGCAGATTTTCTTTATACGCATATAACCACAGCCAATCCGCAAAGGAAAAGTATCTGATTATTATATTCATTGTAGTTGTAGAGAAGGCATAAGAATACCAATTTGCTTTCACTGACCTCTTAAGTAGGTCATGAAAACCATTTTTATGAGCTAAGACAAGCAAATATGTGGGAATTGTAAGCTTCTTTTTGGAAAGCAAATTTGTATGGGACATTCTCTGTGCAATTGATAGTGATAAGCGTGATACTAAGCTCGTTTATAGCGTATCTCAGCGCCGGTGTCAGTGATATTTTTGGGATCTGATTCCTTGGTAGTGTAGCTACTGTACGGGTAGAGATGGTATGTATGTGTTTTCTGGGAGTTTTGCTTTTCTATCAATCAACCACTTGATTGTGGTGCAGGGAAGGAAAGTCAGGTAGAGAACATGCCTTGAGACATTGCAGAAGGATAGCTATTCATACCACCAGCTCTTTGAAAATTTATCTGGTTTACTTGGCCATAACTGTCAGCGAGACCGAAGTTGTTTCGGAATCTTTTGCAAACCTCTTGCATCCCGTGGTTTTTTTGTGGACTCTGCTTTTGTGAAGGCGTTCTACCAGTCTTCCCGATGTTCAATGTGGGCGATTTAAGTGAGTATTATTCACTTCCTATAAAGCTGCGACGTTTGTATATATCATGGCATTGTCAACCCTCGTATATTGTATAATCCGTACTTGGTGAATCTAAGAAGCAAACAGAGATACCAAAGACTAACTGGAATGGTCAGCGACCGTGAGTTGGTTTCCCTTTGGGACCTTAGAGCTATATATTTCTGGATTTCTGACTGTAAAGTGATAGGTGGTGAGTCGGTTTCTCTTAGTCAAGGTTCATTTGGCGCTTTCTAATACCCACACTTACTTCAAGAGCAGATTTTGAAAATCTGTCTTAAAATGAGTTTGGACGAGGAAAGATGTACACAAGCAGCAACGGAAAGGATATCTGCACTGCTTGAAGTGCTTTTACTGAACTGTGACGTTATTAAACTGTGACACAGTGAAGTGGATATAGTGTTAGTGAAGAGATAGTGCGATGATCACGCTCCCCATTTATTGAGTTCTCAGGCGCCCCCTCTCATTATTTTGACCTCGGAGTTACTTAAGAAACTAAATTATGTAATCTTAATTGATATTTCGAAATAATTATAATCTCGCATATTTTTGGTAGCTATAGTAAAGACGTGAGATTTGTTTTAGTAACTAAGCAATATTCGAAGGTCTGTTATATAGTTGTTTCTGTTCTTACCTGCCTACAAGTGTAAGGGATTTTGCGAGCGTCGAGGACCCTTAAAGGTGTCTTTTTTAAGAGTCGACATTGTATTTCAGATGAAGTGACCTCAAGCTGATGGTCAAGCCCGAAGTATTTGTAATTTTCCTTTTCTAATTGTACAGCGTGGAACCTTCAATGTAAACTGATTGGGTTATTGCTTATGCCACATCTTTAATAGGTACATGATTGCATATTTAGCCTCAACTGAAATTTTAGAGTTTTGCTAAGTCACGTTGTACGAAATTTTAACTAGTGCAGCATGCTTGCTATTCATCTCTTAACGTTACTATTCTTTCGTTAGGGCATGCGTATAACTACAAGCGCCTTTTTCGGTAGTAGATGGACTATCCAATGTCAATTAATCTGTCTTTCTGTCAGAGGCTACCTGTCTCTTGTGATTTTGTTTTGCAACTTAGGTGTCAAGGGCATACGTAGGTAGATCGTGCTATAGGTAAATTCGGGTCAGATTTTATAATTTTCACGCTGAAAACAGCACTGAAGTTGTCACAGTGATACGCTATATTATAGGTTCGATAAGAAGACAGAGTGTGCAATATAGGAACCAAAAGTCTTAAAAAAGATCCCCTTCCAGAACGCTAAATGAAAAATAAAACAACAAATCGCTAATGATGTACCATCATTTTGTTTTCAACATAGAAATAGGAACTGTTGACAACTTAGGGTCTCCTGTTATGGGGAACTGCGCGTTTTTATGCGTAAGTAAAGAGGAAGCATTTGTTAGACAAGAAGCTCTTTGGTTACCCAGTGACAACAACGTGCTCAATACAATAGAGAACGAAATCAATGACGTAAAACACATCGAGGAAGCGAATTAGTTCCAAATGGCATTGGCAATCGAACCATCCAGTGCACGTGCGTGAAATGCCGTGACCATAACTCATTCCGTCTTCGAATAACAACCGTTGTAATTCTGCAAAGACGTCAAAGACACACGTTATTTTGCTCGTTTCATGAAATTGTGAACTGGGTTCAAATATCAAGGTTTTGGTAGGAATATTGCACAGGGATTTGGAGAGGGCGTATCACGAAGCTTGTTAAGATATGGTTCGCATACTCGAACTGACTCGCTTGATTAACAAGAAAATGCAATGAGAGCAATAATTTTTATCTGGTTTGTTATTTTCATGAATTATAACATCTCACTTAAGTACTTTATATTTTCCTGTAGGCTCTGAAGAAATTTTACTCGTTTAAAATCATTACCAATGGTTGGCGTTTTTTTTCATGGATGAAGGAACTACGAACTTTATTTTTGCCAGGAAAGTTCCTTCGGTGGTGATAACATGTAGTAATTCTCGCTAGGCCAGATGGAAATATTGCACTGAGCATTTCTTTGCCACCGCATTTCCTTAGGCGGTGTAGGCTAACCAAAGTTCGCGGTTTGGTGGCGTTAAGTGCAGGAAGGAAAAAGCCTAGAGTAGCACATGAACATTCGCTGTTAACTATGCTTTTGAAAGTGGATTATAACTGTCTGCAGGGCTTTCGGATGTAGCCATCTATTTGTTTGCATGAGTAATGCATTATACTTGAAACTTCGATGACCTTCATATGAAGAATCGGACTCTAAGAAGCTTATTTGAATGGCCACTTTGTTGCCATCTGATTTCTGAAAACGTTTTGTCTGACCACTTCTAATGGCACGACTGCGAACACTATACATGTACTGTAAATGTAAGACTAGGGTATGGAAATCGATTTCAAGTGGATGGATTTCGATGGATACTGTTTTTCCCCTCTAAGTAATTTCTGGTCAAGTACATTACTACAGAATGATTCTTTTGACAGAACCTGCTTTGTTGCTTATGCAAATGTAGCGTTCTAAGTACCAAAGTAAGAATGGGACGGTGAGACGAGTTGTTGGCTTTTTTGATGGGCTTAAAATAGGTTGCTGGAAAGTAGAATGAGTCGTTTGAGATAACTAAGTTTATTTTATAGAATGAATGTATGGCATTCCACGAAGGTTGATTCACTGCCAACTGAGTTGATATCTCTACATCAAGCGAATGCTTTAGGTAACACTTCCAGTATTTTGCTAATTGAAGTGACTGCTCATGGTTTCCATCTCTTGTACCCTAACACGCTCATATTCTCGCGCTTGCCCCACTTTAAAGAACACTTCAGAAGAGATTCTTTCTACCTTGTTCATTAGTGAGCGTTTTACAGCAAATCCTTTCTTTGGACCCACAGATTCTACTCGGGCCGCTTTTTCAATATTTCACTTGTCACGTTCCACATGTCATTCGTGCGTAATAAAAGAAATAGATTGAACTGTTCCGTCTCCTACGGCTGCTATGTAATATTTTGCCCTACAAAGGTTAAGGGATAAATGAATCAATGTTTATATGAATTTGTCAAGACGGGAGATACGGTGCGAAGATTTCAATGACCAGTTTCGCTCATGGATGAATAACGCGTCCATATCTAGCGCTGCTAACCCGCGCTGGAGGTTTCCAGATATGCGGTGGGAAAGTATAACGTCACGATTTTGAAAATGTTCGAATTATGAAAAAAAACCCCTCAGTTTTCATATTTACCTTTAAGTAAGAACTCCGGTGGCCAAACTTGAGAGTGCTTCCCTTTCCCAACACCGAGAAATCGGCTTTAAAAGTTTCAAATCTCTCTAACAAAACCTTCTTATTTGATGCTGGTTCCTAACGTAAGGAACCAAGGAATATTAACAGAGTTTTGACCAGAGATTTTTGAAATTCAAA
>JAAAKL020006541.1:0-17885 GCA_010016065.2 Carybdea cf. marsupialis auct. non (Linnaeus, 1758) | reverse complement strand
ATATATTTTTCTGTAATGATAGGGGACTTCACAAACAGCGATATGCGGAATCGATGTCCGAGAGACCCGTGATGACCTTTCTGCACCAGTTGTTCCGAGATATTTACCGTAGTGTTTTAGCAGCGCAAAAGAACTTGTCAATTCTTCGTTGCACTGTTCTGCTCCCTCACTTGACTCGTTCTTAGGTTTAAAACTACACTTTTTACGACTGATTTATGTAACGAAGGCCATATTCCCTCGTCCGCGAGCTTTGGGTTCGGCTTTCATTTCTTGGTATTTCCTATCTTTACAAGTTTGTATTGTTCTGACTTGTCAGAAGCCAGTTTTTGAGAACACTGGAATCTCTTCTAATGACTCTTCATCAGTAGCTAAGTCGAAAAGAGCATCCATATTGACTGATTTGAGTGCTAAAGTAAGTAAGAAATGTAAGAGAGACAAAGATGAAATATTTGTTTTGACAGGAAGCACTATTCTCCCGTGAGCTCCGAATTTCAACACCTGTAACTTGAACGGAAATGAAGTGCGAGCTCACAGAGGGACCCAACATCGATCGGACGAAAAACAGAGAAATCTATTGTCTCGATCTGGCGTTGCTTATCAATGTATTCCATAATCTCTGATCACGCTGCCCATTCCAACTTTTGGCTTTGCCCGCTTATGGTGTTAGTTCACATTCATCTGATACATTCACAGAGGAACACGAATCCGGCCAGGGCTGTAGACCCCACTTTTTTGATAATATGGGTTTCGAGTCAGGTCAGTATATAGACCAGTAGTGGCAAAAATTCACAAGCCACCTTACCCTTCACTATCAAATTAACATAATTAATGTATTATATCCTTATTGATAAATGAAAGGGGGCGGCACGGCGAGGCGTGATAGGAAGGCACGATACAAGTTGCTGTTAGCGTTCCGCACCGTTCCAGTATATACATCACATAGAAAAAGGGATCACAATATCCGATGGCTCTAACTAGGCGATAGTCGGCTTGATTCTACGAACGAATTCCAACAGTAGATCCATTGATGATGCTGTGTTCAAGTGTTTGGGATTACTTCAGTCGATCACAACTGATTTTACTAGTCGAAGACTACCGTATATATGGTATACTAAAATATTTACAGAATGCACGAATTCACTCCAGAAGATAGGTGTGTTTGTGGCAGACTTCGGATATTACCTACCAATATTAAGATTGTTTGCTTAAATTAACAAACTGTAGCCTTTGGCAGCACTCTGGACATATTATGAAGCTCTCACTTCTATTTTGGCTTTGAGAGTGAGTGTTAAAAACTTGACAGTGCAAGTTCCGCCAAAATTTTATGCCATGACCAATAAACAGCTTGTTTACCCGTCTCCTGACCATTTGGCACCTATTTGACTAGACTTTTTTGATAAGCAGAGGTTTGCATAAGTTTAACTTTTTTGATAATGATTTTCAAGAAATTTATTTTATAGTTAAATACAGCTTTTCTTGACTAAAAGGAAATCGGTTTGAGTCGTGGGACAATTGAGGGCGTTTCAAAGCCTATTCAAAACTTCATGCTTTGCGCAAAATGAAGGCTGGATATGACGGAGGAGAACTAAGTTATCCTAGTATTCGTGGCAATACCTTTTCGTTGTTCGAAGTGATGGGAAGCTCGGTCCAGTCTTTTTAAAGAGATCAATGGGAGTCTCCAACTGAGTATGTATTTCTCCAGCAACTCATTACAGTACCAAAAGCAACCCCTAATCGTGCTGCTTGAACGAGCTCCAGATATTTTCAATGCCTGTCTCCTGTTTTCAACGAACGAATAGTCATTTAGCAGTTTGTCGCAGGAGTTATATGTTGCCAACAATTTGCAAAGATATGCAACAAATTGAATCTTTTCATGCAAGTAACAAGGATAAATAGAAAGAGATTTCGGATATTTGCCATATGATGGCCCGCCATATGTACATTGTCCCCTTGCGCGTGAAAAATATAATATGTAAATAGCGATTGATATCATTATGAAACAACTGTGTGGGCTCATTACCCCTTTTTCCCTCTTCTCCCTCCTAATGTTATCGAGCACTCGCCTTCAATACTTGGAATGAATGTTTCCTTAAGTATCAACTATATTTCTCCCGTTATTCATTATGCGCCAAGCACAAAATTGTGAAAAAGGGAAGGACGGAACGACTAACTTTAATATCGCCAATACTTTGATGCTCTGAACTGCCCTTAAATATGGAGGCAATGTGCCTAATTTATAAGTTGAAACTGCCGCTAACTGAACTTAATGAATAGACGGAGTTTCCTCGGATCGAATATTTATTAGTCACTAACAATCAAGAACAACGATTCAACTTCCAGCAAAGTCGTCCACACTCTTTCCTCCAATTCCTCAATTCTATCAAACTCCTGAGGTTAAACTGACTTAAAAAGCATGTCTGTTGACGTCACGTGATGTGTCTGTTGACGCCCAACTAGAACTTTAACTACTTTCCGATCAGTGCCATATAAGACTTCAAAGACATATTGTTATTGTTAAATGTCAAAAGTAGAAGGTTAAATTGCCTTGAAAAGGAACATACGTTTTTAAGGAATTTTGGCAACATCAGGAATCGAGGCTTTTAAGACTCACAGGTATAACCAGAGCAGAAAATAAATAGTAAAGATAAGGCAAGTAGTAAGGTGAAGAAAAGCCATTACAGAAACCTTATGTTGTCCAAACAAGGAACGTAACGATGTCTGTAAAGTAGTCAATAAGATTTCATATCCGAATCCAGACAAGATGAAAGTTGATTTCAGCAAATCAAACAGTCCACAGTTGAAAGATTATTCGACAGTGATACTTATTAATAACAGGCAATAACCTCTTAATTAACCAGCAAGTTAATACTTTGTATTGTTATAAAGTAAACAATTGTAACATTCTCACAAAGGTGATGCCATTGAATACTAATGGAATTTAGAAATTCGATAAGCATGACCGTTTGCGATAAAAAAATATATAACGATCATCTAACATGTGCAATAAAATTTATCTCCAAAAGTATATGGGACGACAACAAACGTACTGTTGTAGAAGCGAGAAACGAAAGGGAAGAGAAAGAACGAGGTATTCGATACATAAATGCGAATAACAGACTCATGAAACTCATCAAGTCCACCTGAGACTCCTGATGTCTGTATTCAAGCAATGTAGTAAAAGGGATTGGTGAGCTTCAGTGATACACTGAACACTATCAAAGGGAAATATTATCGTCATTTGTTAGTGATCTGTTTTAAACTTGATTTAATGTTCGAAATAAGATTCTATATCAGTAGTGCTTGTTTAAATCCTAAGCTGCTCTGAATAGAACCAGCAGTTTAGTGACATCGATAACAATAAGTCTTCTTTGCAAAGTACACTACTGGGAGTACTTCAAAGTTTCATTTTACTCCAATAATATTCAACCCCGATCTATCTGATTTGCAACTACTCATTATCATGTGGAAGACAAGATTACACAGATAAATGCTCATAAATGATAGCAACTAAGCCTGGTAGGGAAGATAAATCTGACATTGATCGATAAAAATTAAAATATGATGCTGATCTAACTAGCACTAATGCTCAAGAGACCTCATCTAAGCGCTTCGAAATTATTCGAAAGTTAAATCAAGAAAGCGAAATCCTACCTTATCCAAGAAGCTACGTGGCATCGTTTGGACAAGGAACTTTGCCCGAAATTCTCATGTGATCTCATCGAGTCAATTATAATAATCACAGCACATTATTACATCATGGAAAGTTCGACCATTTCTTCACAGAATCAATTCACGAAAAGCCTTATGGGAAGCTCCGTAATCTAAAAAACAGACTATTTTCATCTTGTTTATCAAGTTTACAATAGAATGCAGATAAGGCGACTGCTAAAAGAGACTTTTGTAAGTAGAAAACATGTTGGTAGAGGCAACGATTAAATTATGTAGAATACCTACATGTAGAGTAAGGAAGGAACTACAATATCATGAGGAACAACTTTCGTAGTATGAAACATGAAAATTCGATATTAAGATAGAGGAAATTTTCAGCGTAATATGGCTAAGAATATCAGGGGGAAAGCGCTTATTGGGACCCTAAAGCCAGAATTTATCTGAAAGCAATTCTTATAGCTGCCCCTCTTAAACAAGACATAATATTAAAGCATTACAAAACGAAACTTCACAACCTTTCTTATCCATTGTAGCTATTCGAGTGTTAAATTGATAATAAGTCCTAAAGTATAGACAACTATTGTCTCCATTAGTCTGCCTACCAATACTTGCAACCTTCAAAATGTCGAAAATGTGTCTTTCTTTAAGAAGTAGTGCTGAATAGCATCTGGCAGGAAGAAAATACAGTCACGCGAGAAGAAAGATTCAGAGGAATGTGGCAAGTGGCTACTGAACAAGAGAGATTGTGATTATTTCCTTTGGTTTAAACTAGACAAAGGTCAGATATAACCATCTGAAACAAAGAACAGAAAATAGAGCTTCAGAGACGCTCTGCAAAGAAAAGACAACAGTTACAAAAATGTGGTGATGATTGCAAGGAACAAGGGTGAAACATTGAGTCCTACTATCTAATAGTAGGGGTAAGAGGAGTTGTTGAGAGGAGAGTGGAAAACCTGTTCAGTCATTGATTTTGTTTCTAGGATCAAGAATCCAGGATATTTTTAAGCAACTTAAAGAGACAGTGAGGAAAGTGAGTTTGTATTTGTGGATTAAACGCGAAGATCTAACATGGCTCGAAAGCTAACACTAACCAACTACTGAATAAAGAGCAACCATAGAAAGAGGGGAGGAAAAGACATGTAACAAATTGAAGAAGGGCCGAAACCGCTCTTGGTTCCTTCCAATGGCCTTCTTGACGCACTGGATACAATTATGAGGCTATTGTTTGGCGAATTCTTCTTGGCCATAACGTCTTCTTGCAAGGTATTCGACAAAGAATCATTAACAAAACCATTGCAACTCAAAGTGAGAGTCAAGAGAAGAGCCAAACTAGACAACAGACAGGATTCAGAGAAGGCTTTTCAACCATAAGGGTACAAAATAATATTCGTATCTGAGCTAGCTGATCACGAAAAGGCATCATCCGACTCGTTCAAGAGCCCAGGCATAAATGAAGTTCTCACGTACAAGGCTTAAGAACGTTTACAGCAAAATCACTAAACAGATTTACAAAGACGCGAAATCGTACATTCGTTTACAAAAGACTCAAAAGTCATTAGTTTGAGACCAAATACCAGGCAAGGAGACACCAGTTTTCTTCAAAATATTCATCTGTAGCCTTGGGAAGTAATTTTGAAAACACTGGTAGAGATAGCAATATTGTTCACTGATAACTTAGCCAAGTTAGATTTACTATAGACACCAACTTTGCCAACAATTCCATAGAATTACAATAAATATAGCAAGAGCTAAACGAGCCGAGGTTATAAGTCACTCTCAGAGTAAAGACAAAGTTAATGTAAACAAAATTGAATAGGAAATGAGAGTCATTACATTCCCTTGCCAATCGCATTTGTATTGTCTCCGCTTTATCCTAAGTAGATACCAAACATTACATAATAACAGGTTGAACAGTCATCGGCAGAACATGCAGTATTTTTAAGAATTATGGCCTATCCATCATCTTCAAGCGCTACATTTCAAACCAATATATCCCTCTTAGAGTCTCCCTGAACCGAAAAGTAGAATTAAACGCGAAAGGAAACTGTAAAACTACGAAAAACACAACAAGCACGCAGAAGGATCAAGCAGAATATCACTTGCAATTGAAGTTAACACAACAGCTGGCCAGTTTTTGATATTCTATCTTTCAAGTAAAGCTTAAGGGTCTCAAAATTTTAGTATTTCGGTTTATGGCAAATTGAAGGTAAACCGATGGTAACTTTAGCGATCTGCCATGTTTCAATAGCAGCTGCTTTACCACATGTATGTGACTTCAGGGTTAGATTTCCCGTTGGTAATCGCTTTGGAAAGTGCTATCATGATAAGGATGGATTTCGTATTCAATATTACCCCCAGGTTACCTCACGGTTATAAGAACAACATTTATCCTATGCGGCCAAATTATTTGCTGTAAAAGGTGTTGGTCTCAACTTTACTGATTTGATAAGAAATAATGTTCTTTTGACTATGTATTTTCCCAGAATTTTGTCCTGTGTTTGTGAGTCCTCCATACAGAAGGTGAAGATGACATTACACTTAATTAGCAAACGCGTGTCTCCTGGCTATAAAAAGGTTCACAAGCCACATGCTTATGTCAAATTTTCAAAATAGAGCAATGACTGAAAAACGGCCAAGAACATTGGTCTACTTTCAACACAAAAATTGAAACCAGATCTTTGTTTCATCGTGTTCATTGAACAAGTTCAATTAGATACAAATTAACCAGACCTTATTCATCATGTTCATTGATCTCAATAAACTTGTTGCACAAGCAACTCTTTTTGATGTAGTATTAAGACTCTTGTTATGTTCAAAAATGGTGCAGTCACAGCGCGCGGACAACGAAAAGGAGCTTTTCGACCCTAAAATGAGAAAAATTGAACTTTCATGACTAACTTTTGACAATATAACCAGATTTTACTACGTAATGACTGCGAGTAGTGTTTCATAACGATCGAAGAACATGGATAAGTCTATGCTTTCCTGCTACGTTTTAGCGGAGCTCAGATACGTTGCCCTTTGAAATGACTGTTCTTCAAATGTTCAGAGGGTGAAGAACTGAAAGTTCTCATAAAATCTTCCAGTTGTTCTCCAAGGAGCCAATTGGAAATTGAAATGTAATTGACGCTGTGGTTTACACCAACATCCTGAAAAGCTATCAGAAGTAACTTTAAAACTCCCAATGAAAAGTCAAATTTGTACGCATTAAAAAGGAAGAAAAAGCACTGCTTGGCAGACAAAGAAAACTGTCTTCTTTGTCTTATTAATACTTTCATAAACATGATGCAGTATGCTTTTCTCCACTTGATCCTCTGTTAATTTTGAAAGTACATGGTCCAACTCTCCTACGTAATGACAGGTAGCACCTATGGGTAGCTTGCACTTAGGAGTAGTCACAATAAGATTCTCATTTATTACATTATCGTCGCTCATTGATTCCCACTTACTACTACAGTTCATAGGTCCTCTAATGAAAACTGTGAGTGACGAGAACCAGGGTGGCCAGCTACCGGAGTACATAGTAGCATGTAATGAACGTAAACATTTACAACTACGAGATCAAATGGTTGATCCTGATGCCATCATTAAGAAAACTAAATTACAAGCAAGATGGAAAACCACCAGTTGTCTACCGAAATCTTACCCGTCATGTCCTACGATGGGATGGGTGGGGTTTTGTTAAGCGTTTAGGCGCGTGGCGGAGTGAAAGAGTTGTACTTGTATGGTTTGTAAGTTACAATAACATCATACTCGCTCACTGGCTCAAAATGGTGATACATTGTTCTCTATCAAGAAGGTCTTTGTACTTTTCCCTCATATTCTATTTCCAAGTCTTATGTTTTGTTGTCATTTCATTTTGTTCCTTTTCTTCATTTGCCGTTTTCTTTGTTATTTTTGTAAACTTGGCATTTTGGCAACTTGACAGCCGCTTTTCATTTTCCTCTAGTGGTGAATCAGTTCAATTTTGTTATTCATTGTCATATGACATTCTTACGTGCGGAATGTAAGATCGACTTATGCATTCCATTATCGTTGCATCCACGTTTTTTAGATTTCCTATTGGTACAATATCCTGAACTAAAGGATCTTAAGTTTTGACTGATCAGTGGTGCTAACCCTTTCCCTTCTGAATTCCCTATATATCCTTTTACACTTACTTGATAACTACATCACTCAACAATATCCTCTTCTGGGAACCAAACAAGGAATTTATAACCACATCAGTATCAAAATTTTGAAAGAAAGTTGAATGTTCTTAAAAAATTGTCGAGTCAGCAGGGATATAATGAATTTTCATTTTTTTAAAAACTAAATGAGGTACCAAACCGAATAAGCAGAAAAATGTTACAATCCATCATGCGCGTGCATACCGAATTTGAGTAACGTATTTTACATAACCTTATTGTCAAAGAAGCCATATTGAAAAAGGATGCGATGTAACCTCCTCAAATCCCACCCGAGATTCAGTAGGATAAAAAATATCTGGAAACAAGGTTGTAAAGAAAGTTGCTTGTTGACTAGAGTCCCGTGCTACTGACTTTGTACGAGCCCTTATGTAGAGGGTGGTAGAGAAGGGGAGATGCAGTTGCAGGGGTTCTGACCCTGCACCCAACAATACTACGACTGATTCTCCAACCTTCAATTTTAATATATAAAGGAGAACAGAGTCAACACGAAGTGAACAAACAGAGTTAAAATCTGTATAATATCTGGATTCTTGAGGACTTTTACAAGACGTGTGAATCCATTTGTTACATAACTAGGAGGCCGAAATAATTGATTTATACAAAAGAAAGTGTCAGTGTCAGATGTGCCCTTTGACCGTGAAACTGACGATCAGTGTACGACGCTCAAACATAGATGCATGTTATACCCTTCCAAAAAAGATGTAATTATTAACTATTCAAAAAGTGTGAAGACACTACGATGCTTGTTAGTTAGCGACTTTCTTCAAAAATCTTAGTTGGCGAAGAGGCGAATGCAAGGACTGTTCTAAATGACGTTGTTTTCCACGAGTAGATAGTAGATGCAATTAAGTGGCCTCCTGTCATCATTTTTTGGACCCAGACGCCTCCCCTTCCATTTTTCTCGCTTCTGCTGCCTGCTGTTTCTGACGCATTATATCAGCATCTCTGCAAGACAAAAAGAAAAAATACTTTCATAATGTCTGGAGAACTAGCTGGTGGCAAAGAGGAGTTGGCCGACCTTTCTATATGTTTATAAAAGAGCGCTGGCTATAGAAATTAGAAGAGTGATACTTGGAGCGGTATCCAGGTAGCTAAAAGCGACCAATCATTGCGAAATAAGGAGAGGCTTTAACGCAGAAAATCGAATAGTTAACCTTCGGGCGACAGAGCTTGTCTGCCCAGATTGCTACCACTCCTGGAACAGGCTGTTCAGCTACAAATACTGCAAGTACTATTAAAATAAACAGCACGATCAATCATTTCCTCCAAAAGAAGGACAGCAAGCCTATATTTATTACAATTTGATATTGAATAAATCGAGGGAAGCGGGTTAAAAATTCTGAAAAAGGCAATAAAAGAGTACGGGTGTGAGTAGGTACTCCAAGTAAGACGACAAATATAAAGGAGGGATGTGGACGACGAAGTCATCGGTTTTTACCAGTATCTTTGGTTGTTGAGATAACCAAATACCAACACACTTTGCCATGAAAACTTTTCGCAGTCGGCAATTACAGGCATACTAAAGGGCATCATCTGTTATATGTTGCCTAGGGTATCAAGAAGCAAATTTTGCTTCCAATTAAATGTGCTTAATGAAAATGATACCTCTACGTCTGACTTCAATATTCACGACTACATTATTAGTCAATTGGATGTATAAACAAGCAGTTTTCATGTTTGGTGTAAGATGCCACTTTCCAATTATAAGAAACTTTGCCATTTTGTTCCTTTCATTTCTTTTTTTAACTGAAGAACACTAAAATTAACATTAGGTTAAGATTCTCACACTGTTACTTCCACAAACGTTTAAGACGTTCAAATCAAATCGTATAATTTAGGGAGGAGAGATAATCAAGCTGGTGGAGTCCTGAACACAAGCTCAATAAACTGGAAATAGAAGAGGTTCACTACCTGCTACTTAATCCTGGTTTGGTGACTGTTTCATTGAGTTCATGTTCTCTAAATTTCTTCCAAATAACAAGCCGATAAACTAAGTCATTTTATCATTGGTTACTTGTCAAACCTGTAAAATCTTACCAATACAAAAATCAGCATCAAGTAGTACACTTACTTTTCTTTCTTTTTTTCAAAATTTTCCCCTTTTGATGCCTGTTGTTTCTTTAGTTTCTGTTGCTTCTTAAGATTCTTTTCACGAGCAAGCTCTCTTTGATTACCAC
The DNA here is from genome assembly GCA_010016065.2 of Carybdea cf. marsupialis auct. non (Linnaeus, 1758). Taxonomy (NCBI): domain Eukaryota; kingdom Metazoa; phylum Cnidaria; class Cubozoa; order Carybdeida; family Carybdeidae; genus Carybdea; species Carybdea cf. marsupialis auct. non (Linnaeus, 1758). Next base: position 7,849 of record JAAAKL020006541.1, on the reverse strand, counting down.
CTTTGAAAAAAAAATTAAAACGTAATGCTGCTGATAGTTTATAGCTTTAGCAATGCAGTGAATGCAAGAGCATTGAATGGATACAAGAACTTTGCATGGATACAAGAACTTTTCATGGATACAAGAACTTTGCATGGATACAAGAACTTTGCATGGATACAAGAACATTGAAAGGATACAAGAACAGTGAAAGGATACAAGAACTTTGAATGGATAGAAGAACATTGCAAGGATACAAGAACATTGCATGGATACAAGAACATTGCATGTATACAGAAACTTTGCAGGGATACAAGAATATTGCATGGATACAGGAACTTTGCATGGTCATGGAAAATGCCTTTCCAGGTAGAATTTGAAGTTGTGACATCTACAACATAACAACTAAATAATATGGCCTTTGCAATAAATGGCTACAAGTACAATGTTAATTGCCATGGATCTTACTGTAATTTTAAGATGTTTACTGTCTTTTGGGAGTTTAGGAGAGCTCTTTATATATTTCAATGAAAAGTAATTGTCAAACTTTGGCATGCAACAAACACATAATCTGGTTTGTAAAGCCATTTGTTAACATTTAAAACTTCACTTGTAGATATATTAATAATATTCTAAAACATATCTATCTCTAGAAGAAATCTGACAGCAGTCTATATCCTGCATGTTTACATCTACAAGCTCTTCAACACACTACATCATGCTACCTTTTACATCTTCAAAAAGGAAATTTTTAATGAGGACATGATTCTGTTTGTAAAATCTGACTTCCTGTATTTTTGGAATCTACTCTAGTCTTTGCAGATAAACCAGGCAATTAATTTATATACATTGCTTGGCATGTTCTTCATCCTGAGATGATAACTCAAGAAAACTATATGTCATATATTCTAGTATTAACAGTGGGTTTTCAAACATGTTTGAGAAATAACTTAAATATAAAAGGAAAGTCTAAAATATTGAAAATGTGTGATGACATGAAGATGTGAGGACAGTTTACTAACCTATAGATATATAAGATGTATGAAAGATACATGAAAAAATTGAAAAAAGTTAGACCATAGACAATTATTCTTTGGCCTACAAATACAAAACTTGCTTTTTAGAATTGCTGTACATAGCTTTGGTACTACTATCCTAAACATAGGTACCAAACGTTTCTAATGGATACAGTTACATTTTGGTGATTGGTGTTAATTTATGATTCCTCAATAGGGGTCAAAAATGGTTGAAGGCATTTTTTAAACTAGATACAAAATGACTAGATATCACTAAAAACAAATACTCTTCTTTGATGTTTAAGTTGTTTTTCTCTTTTATTTGAAGGCTTTAAATCTACTGTCACTTTTTGGACTAAATTTAGTCTGCTTTCTTGAGTTCTTGACCCTGTCCCTTCAGAAGAAACCAACAACATCATACACAAATTAAGCTGCAAAGAGTGTCCAGCAGCAAACATTGGTTTATCTAAATGCTCTTTAGGTCATAGGCAAAAAGAAAACAAGAAAGCAGTTGAAAAGGAAGAAATAAAGAGCCATGAGATCGCAGAACAATGTTGAGAAAATGATCACACCTTTGCCATAGGGAAATACCAAAATACTGGACAGAGAGATCAACACAACAACCAGGAAGACAACCTATCTTGTAATCTACCAAACATATGGTTCTCAGCAATATTGAAGGAATCACAACAGAAAGAAAATGAGCATGATACCACCTGTACAACAGGTTTGATCCCTAGTTCCTTGGAGGTTCAGAATCTTACAACATAAATTCAGCGAAAAGTTCCAGAGTCCATTAGCATACAGATGAGAGAAGTATCTCTCAAAAATAAGCTCAGAAAAGGTCTACGACTCACAACATGATTAACATCTACCATTTATTTGAAGGCTATTCAAAACTTCTCAATCCAGGATATGTAGGGTACACACATAGGCATTTGAATCAATGGGCAAGCAGTAACAAGAAACAAGCAAATTCTCTTTTACAAGGACTAACAGGAGAGACTAGGATTCCTGAGTGTTTTCTTGAAAACATTTTAAGCACTGGCAACATGTACACACAAACATTAAAATCAACACGATTGGAACCCATCGCTCATGCTTTCTTGGTGTTTAGCTACATGAATTCCATTGATAACACATTCTGTTTCTATAGGCAATGCATTGTGGCACTCAGCACAAGCATTCTCAGTGACCTGTTCTAAGCAGAAAACTAAAGTATATAATTTTTGGCATTTGCTTTAGTTGCAAGCATTACAAGAATCCTTTGTATTAGTTGGATTATTTAGAAAAGTAATATTGGTGGAACCCATTTCTTGCTTAAAGTGACTTGCAATTCAATTACACCATGTCATTATTCTCACTGTGTAAAGTTATTTGATTTGCAAAAATTGGGGTCTATACTATATAAAGTCAAAGATATAGCATACATTAGATACTTACAATGCCTAAAATCACTTAAAACATAAGCAAGCTTGTATTAATGGCATTCTTTCTCAGGCAATTACAAATATATACTTTTCTCTTATTGAACTGGGGGTGGCTCCACCTAATGCCAATTTTATTTGATTTCAGCTAAAAACTCTGTTCATAGCAAACACATACAACAACAAGCAAATGTTGGGTTTCTGATGCTACATCATTTAGAGTCATAAATATTAATTTTGATGAATATCATGGGATAAGGCCTAAAACCTAAGGTAATTGCTGTAACCCACCTTTCCTTCTTAATAAGTCCTACTTGCTACTACATATCTGGGTATACCTTCTTATATTCAACATCGTAGCAACTGTATCAATATTAGTACTTGGTAGTAAATATGTACATACATATGTATGTATATGAAAATATGAAGATGGAATACTAAAGTTCATGTGAGCACAAAGGAAGAGCACTCTTAGCGATGAACAGCACATTAACTACAAACCACTGTTTGCTCCAGAAGTAAAATTTTAAACATAGTGTAAGTTATTTAAAAGCCAAAATTTTATATGATAACAATAAAAATTACCTAACCTAAAACTATAAAATGTTGTTGGAAAGGGGGAGTAGGACTAGCTGTCTTTTTACAGTGATATTTATCACTACTGTGACCTCAATTGTGTTAAGTTATTACGAATATTGTGACACTGATCTATACAACCAGTTGTCGAAGCATGAAATGCCCTTTCATAATTGTCAGCTTATGAAGGAAACAAAGCCAAGGACAGGTTTTCTCACTTGGTACCTGTTCATTTTAACATGTGAGAGACATGTCTAGGGTACAAGCAGAGAAGGCCATAATCTCTCTCTTTCTTATAACGAAACATAGAAATACACTAAACTATTATGCACTCCTCGTCTACTCTCAGAATCGTATTTCTAAATTTTTCGTAAAGTTGAATTTTGATTATGAAGCATGAATCAATAGGTTGCATGTGTTACTTCAGCGAATCGTAATTTACTTACGGGATCTGCATTTTTGTCCATCAAAGTGAAAACGCTGTCAAAAAACAACTTTCCCAATTATTGGTCCTGGTAAAAACCTTTAAAATTTTCGGGTATTTTCAGTATATTACATCTATTCCTCTCAGTATCAATGTTTCCAAACCATTCTGCAGGCCATGGCATCGAAGACGATCCTACCTGAAATCTCACGTTATCAATCGCGATTACTCAGTCCAAAGCAACATTTATCTGTTTCGAATTCGATTCAGAGCTTTGATTTATGAACTTTATCAAGTAGCACCACAAACTTGACCAATAAAAAGACACTATATAAATAAATACTAACGATCTGGTCGCGAGGGAGAGTCGACATAATCAATTCTAACGAAAATGAAACTGCTTAAACTCACCTAAAATAGAACATGATCCTAGCTTTTACACTTGATATTGATGATAATAAAACATTACTCTACAACGAACCCTTTTCGTCGCAAGGAACAAACGAAAGAACAATGTTTTATCCATGTCTCAAGGACTGAGGACGATGACACGAATTATAAGATACCTTCCGGCCGCGAATGAGTGTACTCCTTATTCGTTAATGTTTCCCGGAAAGTATGATATTGTAGAAATAGAAATTGAAGTAAACAAAAATGTTACTCACGTGTCATGGCTGCGGAGACAGCAAATTACGAATAAAAGAGCTTTCTGCTTAAGATTCCTTCCACAGGACTCTTCTTAGTGAAGACGACTCTCATGAATGTTATGAAGAGATTACGTTGCCTGAAGAGTTATTGAACCACGTTTTGAGAACGAGTTCACAATATTAGAACGTTGTCAATGCAAATATGGCGGAGCTGCAGAGGTCCATGAGATCTCGCACGATATCTTCCTCAAGTTCTATCTCTGTGCCCTCCTCACCTGTAGCAGCACCCAGTGGTGAGTCTTTAAATGTGTAGTGCTACTTAAATCTTAATTGATTTTACATAATTTATAGTATTCAATTGCAGTATACGCCAACCCCTCTAAATTTTACGACTGGGGATTCCAGCTCATGTATGGTATGCATGACCAAAGCCGTAACGAGATGGGGTCGATTTCCACTGATGAGCGTGTAAGCAGGTCTTTCTAGGTCTTTAGTCGATCTCCAAAGAAATTAAGTAAAATGGCACTGGTGAAAAAGACATAGATAGTCACTGAAGAGGTTGACACCATACCTGAGGTGATCCTGGACTTGATGGAAATGATGTGTTTATTACATTACATTAGGTCACTTAAGACCTCAAGTTAGATTTTAGTATTGCCGTTACTAACTGTTAGAGAATAAATAATGGATCGCAAAGGCTTATTGGTAGTTTGGGTTTGCGTTTCATGCCTCATTTTATATTTTGTGAACTCAACGCACGCAACCAATACATTGTAGCAACTATTGTCATTATATAGCTGAGAGTTAAGCTGAAAACTTCACAATCTTCATCTTGTCAGGGATGGAAACAAATATAACTCTGACGTCAAACATATTTAGATAACTGGTGTGAATTCATACTTTACCTATTCCCTGGCCTCTTGTAATGGCCAAATGAATCAACATTCTAAAAACGTAGATGTCTGTTTACATCCTGATGTTCCATAAAAATTCTAAATCTCAATTAAATAGTGAAAAAAGGATTGAAAATATTGTAGCGTAGTCCTGCTATTTGCTGTGGTCAATGTGGGTAAAAATACACAATATCAATTAGCAGGTAAAATATACACACCCCTCAAAATTTCCTTAAAACTGTTTAAAACCAACACTGGTCTCAAGGATGACTCTCCACTTTGTAAAACCAAACACATGCTGTTTGTAGAGACAAAGCTTAAATTATGTATAATGACAAATTCTGCAGATAATAACCAAGTGTTTAATGCAAGGCATCTGATCATGCTATGCAAGTTCTCCTACCAAACTGCGGTGGCGGTCTTTAAACAGATGTAATTTTGGAAAGCAAAACTGTAGGTTCAGAACATTTTTTCATTTTCTATGATTTCATTGCATGCCTTCCATTGTGATTTCACAAGTACTCTTACTCGTGTAGGATTCTTGAAAAGCGTGACAACATCACTGTCTATTTTCTCCCTGCCAAAACTTGGGCATGGTTGACATTACTGAAGTTGAGAACAATGCCATAGCTTCCTTGCCAGGAGGTTGTGTTTGCTTGAAAAGACAGGATAAAGGATGTTTACATTGCAATTTTACATCAATGACAGCTCAATTGCTACTCTACACTGCTATGATGCACTCAGTATTTGTGCAACAGGTGTCTTTTCAACAACTACTGAATTCTTTATTTTGAAAAAATGTGGAGAATCTTTCTACATTCAGTATTTGCAGATAGAAGATAAACAACTGGCATAACATTCGTGCTACTGTGGTTTTGTTCCCCCTCCTAAATCACCGAAAACTTGTCTTGACAAAATGAAAAGAAGTAACATAGGATATAAAGAACTTAATGAAAGCAAATTAATATCCTTTATTTCCTTTTTAAACATAGGACTCAAGTTTATTTAACTTTTACTGTATATTAGGATTTCACTACAAATGCAACAGTTTCCATTTTCTTGGCAAGGACAAGAAATATGTTTGTCATGATGGGGTTCAATCTCATTCAGGTTTACAGGGGTTAGAGGACTTAATCTATTGGCGAAAATGCAAGTGCAGATTGAAATGATATTAACCCTTAAGCTTTAGCTAGAATGCAAAATGTACTTAAGGCCCACACTTTTCGCACGAAAATTTGTATTTTGTACTACCCCCAAAATACGGTGATTACTGCAAAAACTATTACTCCTAGAGAAAAATGTTCTTAAAAGAAAATGTGGAAGAGGAAACAATCTACAAGTAGGTATAAATTGTCAAGCGATCACTGGAATATCATGGTATTTACTATCCTTCAAAACTCTTGAAGTAAAATGTCACAAAAATTCTGAAAAATAAGATGGCAACTGGTGATTCATTTCACCACTATTTCCCTTGAAATATACCTTAACCCCAAATATAATAAAAATATGGGATATATACATAAATATGAAGCTGTTGTTCACATACTATTGGAGGGAGGCAAGGGAGTTACAGTCCACAATCATGTTCTGAATGCCTTAAAAGAAAGCAGCTCTTTTTTCATTCTTATTCTTGGGAAATGTTCTAAGGCATCCAAAGCAAGGCTAACAACAGCATGAGCAACATTTTTATACAACGTTGCAGATCAAAGTGTTCTTCAGCCCTGATACGATGCAAAGTTGAAATTTGTTTTTCGAGACACTAAATCCTAGTGGAAAGGATCAGATGCTTGAACAAGAGTAAAAAAATTTATCAAGCAATCATATGTAGTTCCTAAGAAGTATGAAATACTTTTTAAGTTGTTGATTAGCTTTAGGGATAGCTGTTCCATCATGTTATTCATCACCATCATTGATGTAAATAAGTTGCAATATTGTGTGAAGGACTATCAGAGCCCTTGAAGCTTAACCAAATGGACTGCTTAAAAATATCCTTTATTATTCCTATTATATGTAAAAAAGATACCATACACTCTTTGGCATACGATTTCTATATTTTTAGGTATCCACAACTAGTCCACTTCGATTTGAAAATCATTTTATTTCGTAGGGTAAACAGTGTATCATAATGGGGTTCACGTCTCTGAGGAGCAATGTTGGAGTACGATAAATGTCCTTTTAACTACAATGTCCACATATTCCTTCATCTAAAGTAATGATTAAAATGTAGGCATATCTGATAGCCACATATATATGTCACATCATCAGACATACGGGATAATCGTTCACCACAAACAATGCACTGAACTGCTCTAATCGATCGAGTGAAAGGGATTCAACTGCTACTGTATTTCTTGATTGTACTTGCCAAGGTAAAGCTGATTTCTTGGTTAAAATAATACACTTCTAAGCTGAAAGAGGGCCAAAATAGTGGAACTGGACTTGATTGTAACCAAAGGACCAGATTTTCAATGTTTAGGAGATCTATCCTACTCTCTGGACATCAACAAACGTAAGTTGTCGGTAACACTGTTTCAAATTTTGGCCGTTACCTTCACTTGAGCGCTTCAGTTACTCGATTTTCCTAATAAATCTCGATCAAAACTACCACAAATCACCACAATAGGTTTCTTTGAAGCTATTTCTAAAGATATGAACTCTTTATTTTCAATTTTATAGTCAAAAACAAGCAAAGCTAACAAGGTATTGATCGTGGAACTCAGAATGATTGCAATATTTTGCAACATGCTCGAGGATGAAGTTCAGATGGGATTTTCTCAAAAAGTTCCTACGGAAACCCTATTGTTACTTATAATCAATCAAAAGCTTGTTCTTTGCTGAAGACAATGGTATAAATTGTTTAGGCATTCGGTGGGGTTTTCCTTGTGTT
>JAAAKL020006540.1:0-17886 GCA_010016065.2 Carybdea cf. marsupialis auct. non (Linnaeus, 1758) | reverse complement strand
GCTGGCCACAGAGCTTTACCACACGTCCGGTAAGTTGTCGTTCTTATCAGTTTTGTCTGGTAAGGGAAGATTGTTAGATTAAATTTTCTTGCGAGGAGTGAGGAATCTACATTGGTCCCTAGAAAACACTAGTTGAAGCATCTTCCGTCTCAAAATAGGGTCAGTGGTTAGACGCCGTCTTGGCCCCCATCAAGCAAAGCTTAATAACAATGTTACGTAACATGGCGCACCTTCCCGCGCTATTTTAACAGGACTAGTATCAGTGATCACACTTTCTCGCTGTTGGAAACAATAGGATTTCTCGATCCAGTCCTTTTTAGATATCAGTGGGAATCTATCAGCCATTTTTTTTATTCTCTCGCGTTCTGAACGGCAGTCGACACTTGGATCTTGCACGTTAAAATGTTCTCTGAGGCGAAAGAGAAATCAGCTTATGAAAAGAATCTATACCAAAGGGGTGAGGAATATAGTTTTACTCTAATATGAAAGCAGCACAATTTCGTATTGATTGTTAAGTGTTCATTTGTTTGAGTGTAAGTTTGTGTGAATGATAATCACAAATGTAACACATGCAAATGAACTGTTAATGTTTAAAGACTTTAGCCCTTCAAACGTCCAGAGACGTTTGGACGTTCGCCGTATGTTGATAGTCCTAGCATCAACAATATTTGTTTATTAACATAATATAGCATATGAATTGAAATAAAGAATTGAGGAAGACAATTTGAAAACGTGGTACCATATTACAAAGATGGTTGTCAAAGGGATGACCAGCTCTTTGAAATAGATAGTTAGTTTCCAGATAGTACCTCTCGTCAATACGTGCGGCCTTGAGACGAAACGCATCCCGTAGATAGGCTCTTCTTCCCAATAATCTTAAGTAAGCCCCTACCTCAAGTTAGTGCTTCTCCCCAGTGTGTGCCTGCTGTAGTTAAACTAATGACCTTTTTCTGTTAAGCACGTCTCCCCAATAAGCACACCTCTTCAATATGTTTATCTTCTTTAACTCAGTGTAACTTCCTCTTCTATATAACCTCAACCGTAATACGAGATTATTCAAAGTAAGCTTGTCAAGGCAGTAATCTCCTAATTTTGTAAAATTTTCATCCCTCGATAAATGTACTTCCTCTGCAAGATCTTGATTTGGCTTAGGGTTTGGTGGGAGCGTTTGCTAGCAATAACCATATATTCAATGTGGGGTTAATGGACTTTTCTTTATTTTCTTTTGAGCCTTCCTTTGTTTTTGTCAATCGTCATGGACGTAAATTATGGACTAGTTGCCTCTTATGAAATCTAGCATCGACCACTAAAGCTTGTTATGTGTCGAGTTAATTCAGTGCATCTTTGCCAGACTTGGGCTAGTTCTTGTTTCTTCGACGCAGTTAACCGGTATCCTCCATCCGTATCAATAGAATGTCCCGTTCTTAAATTCGGAGTGTTGAAAAAGATAAAGCCAACAGGGTACACTAAATAAACATTGTCAGTCCTTTACCTATAACTAAAAAAATGACGAGCCTCCCGTTTATTATTATGGGCAGTCCTGCAATACTTAAAACGTGGATATCGACTGCGCATAAAACAAGAGATGTTTTAAGCAATATTGTGTTTCCAAGACTCCAAGATACTTATAACATGTTTCTACATCAACCTCCATCACATCCCCACGCAGTAGCTCTATTCTATGACTCCTGCTTTATTTACCTTTCTTGATAATAAGTATCCTACTTTCTCAATTCCGAATGATTTGCCAATATCTTCACTACACATTCTTACCGTATTAATTGATGTGACACTTTCAAATCATCCATACACAGTAAACGATTTAATAGTTTATTCCTCCGTGGATCATAACCGGCTTTAACTTGTCTAAGGTCCATTGATAATGGTATCAATTATTGTTATCATTATCATTATTATAAAATTTCTAACTGATAACTGCCCGGAAACGTTCCTTCACCGATGGCAACATGTATATGGCGTACTTCCAGCAAATATATACACTTTCTGCAGGAAAGGACTCATTCTGAACCTACCTACAAACTTTAATTTGCAAGTCTGGAATGTCATAACTTAAAATCTCTGCTCTCTTTGCCCTCTCTCCCCTATATTTTTTGGGAGAGAGTCTTGTTTTTTCGTTAGTTGCTCTTGGAACGTTCTTCTTCAAACTCCGTCTAACTCTCGCGACAGTTTGCCTTTTTTGTGTTAGGGGTTTCAAGTCGATCAATCGCCATGTTTGGGCATTCAAAAGAAAGATTCAGATTGAATGTAATACCCGCAGATCAAGAGGTCTCATTTTCTGCCAGTAATCCCTCGTCATCATTACACATTATAGATTTAATAGTACTGTCTGGTCGTGGAAACAAATATCTCTCCTTATATAAGAGGCGATGAGCGCGATCACTCTCAACGCTGAACGGTGAATAAGAGTACATGTCTGTGAGTAAGAGTATATCGTATCAATTTGCTTAATATTAATAAATATTTTATCTATATGGTATTTATTGGTTTCCGTTTTGTCTATGTAGGCCAATTAAAGTTAATGCTTTTCCAAGAGAACCAAGAGATGACAGCAGAGGATGTTGTACGACCATTTCTTCAGTCCATCACTGTCGCGACTGAGTACGTCATGGATTTAAGGTAGGAATGAATAATGAACATTTCTTTAATAGCTTCACTGGAGCAACGTGTGATGTGGGAGATCCTGGGTTCGATCCCCGCCAGCGCCGTATGCATTTCATGTTTATTGAGTTCTATGCTATGTATTTCATGATTGCTGGTGTCACTCTGAGTACTTAAATGTATGAAATGGCACTGATGAAGTTAATAGCGAAACGAATGCAATTTGGTTGCTGGTGGAGGTGAGAAATGGGGATTGACTGTATGTAGGAAGCACTATGGGGATATATTGCTTACGTCGCTGGCGGGGATCGAACCCAGGATCTCCCACACCGAAAACGAAGACTTTGCCATTGCACTAGATAGTGCAATAGTAAAGTGGACAATCCTGAATTCGATTACGAATTCTCACCATCTCTAGCAACCTAATTTTTCGTTTCGCTATTAGCTTCATCAGTGTCATTTCATAGATATACTTAGGCAGACACACAAGCAGTCATGAACTACATAGTATAGAACTCAATAAAAATGTAGTGCTTACGTCGGGGTGTTTGGTCGTGTGGTCTAAAAGCTTGCTTTGAAAACTACCGACTTGGGTTCGATTCCAGCGCTGGGACGCTTTGACAACTTCTCTTTATCATAGTCACGGGGCCCACCCAGTCCATGTGAGTAAAATTAGAGAAATGGAAACTCAAGAAACCCGTCGGACGGATTGTACCTGTGTTTGGCAGCCCAGCCTTGTCACACATGAAGAACACGTCAAGGGTACAAGTGGTCTACTCACTCACTTTCACTCTAATTCACAGAGTAGGTTGCTCAACTGATCAAACAGTTGAGCTCTCGTACGTCGTATCGACGGGAGAATCCATCATCACATAGATTGACACTGATGAAGGCCTTTAAAGGCTGAAACATGATCGGGCCGGGAGGGGGTGACAAAGCGTCAGACCAGTTGTACTCTCACCTAACTTTTGGGCCGGTGTGGTCCAATGGTTGGGCGTTTGTCTCTTGGTCATGAAGACGTGGGTTCGAACCCACCTGGCTTCAAGTACTAAAACAGTGTTGGTGGTGGAAGCCCATCTCAAGATTTCAGTTTATATCTCTGTTCATTGCTTTGTGTTATTTCATATCCATCTCATCGATTGTGTCTGTCAGTTCCAATATTTATATGTATGTACATACAGTATGTAATACTAGTAGTAGTAAGCTCTACCTTGTATCTATTTATCTTACATGGTACCTTGTCAATGAAATTTGATATTTCGGTGCTCTTATATGATTAAACTTCTTCCCTCTGTTTTTGCTGTTTTAGTACTCTACGCCAAATGTATAACGGGATCGCAGTTTTGTGCCTCGGAGTGCTATCAAGATTCGATGCTGGGACGGAGTCAGATGCTATGAAAGATCCATTAACAGAAGGAGATGTAGTCCTGCCGTTACCGCAACCCGGGAAGATGAGAAGCCACAAGTCTCTTGCGCAGATGCAGAAAATAACTGCTAGTAAAAAGGACAAGGCCGACAAAAGTCGCGAGAAAGAAAGACAGAAAATACTTAAGGCAGCATGGGTCTGTATACGAACAGCAGGGGTTATTGCCAAAGCTCAGAAGAAGATGAACCTATTAACTGGGGAGACGAAAGTGAATTCTGAGGCGATGAGCAGTGCAGCCTGTTCTTCCATCCCATCGTCGTTGTTGCATGATCTGATTGGCAGTGACTCAGTTCTTTTTGATGATTTAGACTCTGCTGTTCGTACGGACGGTGTTGTGAAGGTTACTGCTGCACTTAAACATCAAGATGTGATAGAAAATGTACAACTGACGTGGCTTCATATTATCAATTTGTGGTCAAACCAACAACGAACAGCACAATTTTCGACATCGGGTATGTAAAGGAATAATTATGAAATGATTATTAGTATGTATCTACCTTAAGATGTTCTTTCCCTGTATTTATCATCTAGTTGTTACTTGTTGTTGTACTGAAACGTCTTTGTTCCTCTTACAGATTTTTCTAATCAGGCTGGCGGTGTCATTTTCAGATACTCTAAAATGTAAACTTTATTTTGTATTTTTAGGGCACGAAAAGAAGCACTCCCTTCAAATGACTCGGTTCTTCCCCGATTCAGATTATTCCAGACTGCGGCTAATGCAACTTCGTAAATACCTCAAGGAAAACCTGTCTGTATTCGAAACTGAATGTTGCCCTGTACTACCAATAGAATTCTTGGTTACTTCGTTCAAAATAAAAGATTCCTTGATAAGCGCACCTGAATCGCAGGCCCCGATAACAACAACTACAGCGGATGTCAAGGATGAGCCTCAGTCAACAACATTAACAGAGATTAATGAGGAAGGCAGCATCAAACCAGAATCTGATCAAAGCAAAGAAACCGTGGATTCTGCATCAGGTTAGCTACATGCTATATATATTATTGTCAGTAGATGACCGACGAGTGAACATAGCATCAAGGCCAGTTAGGACATTGTAGGTATATAAAGTATGGAGTAACAGCACAAACAGACTTAGGGAAGTATTGATTGAAGAAGAAGTGTTGTCTGTTTATAGTTTAATCATTGTTTTCTGTTTGCTTTTACTTGATCATTTTTGGAGGTAAAAGGGAAGAACAATTTCGTGAGGTTAGTAACGCAATGTCAAATTAGAAGAAAGCATAATGACCTTACAAGATGTCAAAGTATAAAAGCGGCAAGAATGTAAACGTTGCCTTGGCACTAGTATGTAATATCCTCGGTAAACAAAGTACAGGGAGGGATACGCATGACGGCAACCTCGTTTGCATAATTGAACACAGGTAGTATGTGGGAAATTTAATCAATCATTGTAACGTCATCAATAATTTAGTGATGCCATGGCAACGCAGATAACGTCCGTAGGGAGTTCTGCAATAACTGTTAAACAAAATCACCACGTATCTAAAGGAGATATAGCCACATGTAACCATAACAAGAGCGGTTCCTAGTCTGCAAATAGGGAGTTGGCGGAAACAAAAATATGATCAGTCGCAATTTAACCAGGGCCTTTTTTTAGCTTTTGCTTCTCTTTAGTGCAAGTAGATTGGGAAACTTGTAGTTTTACATGTTTTAGCATTTTAATTTGCAGTTAGAGGTGTGACCAGCATTGTCATACTCACTCAGCATTATTCTTAGTGAACGTCGAAATTATAAGGAGAAACGCCAAAAAGGAGTCATTATTGCAGTTCATCTTTTGGCGTTTCTCTGTACTTAAAACAGGTTCCTTACAACTCAGTTTTGACTTTGCTTTTGATCCATTTAACATAGGCAATACAAACACTGCAGAAGTACAAGGCCCCCGTTTGCCAAGTCCAGAAAAGCAAGCTAAACGTGGGAGCCGACTCAGTGCTTCAGACCCTTTACAAGCCAGTGACTTTGAAATTGCTATACAGTGGTACAGACCTCGTCTTGAACTGGACTTTTCATCAAGCGAAGAAATGTCTCAAACTTTATTGCTTTATGCAGTCAACAGTAAAGGCGTTAACGCTAAAGTGTCGAATGTTGGTTTTGCGAGTTCATGTCGTGCAGGACTGAAATCAGGGATAAAGTTAAGATTAGATCCACTTCATCATGATCTTCTTGATTTGCTCCACGTAGCAGAAGCTGATCTTGTTCCGGAACAAGGTAAAGATACTACCGTAGTTGTAGTAGCAGTATTTATAATCAGGTTTATAAACAGATCTTGAGAATATCACTCACGAGAAGGTTTTATTTTTTGGTCGTATCTGATGTCTATTTGCCTTCCGGCCAGACTCCCTAATTACTCATAGCAGGAATAGATAGAAATGGATTCTGGTAGTAAACAAAGATGACAATCAAGTTGGAAAGTCAAAAGCTTCAGTTAACACAGGATTAGATTCTGTTACGAGCTCTGTTCCTCCTCCATACTCAATATATTCTTTGACTCTATCACTGTTACTTGATTCATTTTCTTAATGAACCATAGAGGAGTCTTAGTAAATCACCTTTCAGTTAGAAATTATAACACATGTCATGTCATAACCAATTCATTCCTAGCCGGAATTTCTTTATCTACTAAACTGATCTTCTCGAAAAATGCAAGTTACATCCATTAAGGGTAAAACCACGATTATAAAGAGGTACTTATATGTGGGCATACTCTACTTTTCTGCAATTTGCAAATGTCCCTTAACGCACTTTGTTATTTTAAGAAATGTTATTCTTTTCTTGCCATATTTTATGTCACTTAAAATTTCTAAGAGACGTGGTTGTGTAGTTAACAAAGTTGCCTTGTGTAACCATATGCATTTGGTTGACGTAGTTCTGCGTAGTAAGACCACATACATTTCGGTGATCAGTATATGGTATAAATCTTATCAATCATAGTGGTGGCTTCGGCCTTGAAAAGGGTGAAATAATTTTAAAAAACCGAAAAAACCTAAAAGAAACAGTTTTGGCGTTAAAAGCCCGTATATTTTGTTCCATACTTGCATAAATGTATTGGAATAGGGACGTTCCAAAAAGGAATTAACTCGAATCTGGTCCATTTATTTTCCATATTCGATGACGTTATTTCAAAGTCCTCTACGTAGGAGCTACTTTTGAAGACTTTGTACTCCTTAAATAGACAGAAATCCTTTGATAGTATGGATCATTGGAAATGTCCTGAGGAACTTATCTTACATACCCATTCCCTAAATAAATTCCCATAGTATCTTTACGATAACTAGATTATACAGCTTAGAACCAAAGAAGGCAGCTTAATCTATGCCCAGTCTCTTCTTCTATACCTCCTACTACACCATAGTAAAATTTTGGTAACCCACCGAAGTCAAAAGCTCAATTACAGGTGGTGTGAGCACTGTAAACAATAAATGGTATTTATTATTTATTTTTAAGAAGGGTTTTTATGGTACATAAACTACTTTTGCACTAAAGTGTAAATGATAGGTCCACAGAGAAAAAATTAGAAAAGTTGAAAATAGGTGAGAAAAAATTGATCTTTTCATTGGGCCTTGTTTATTACATGTTCAGTTCTCTTTACACTGCTTTAAAGTCTTAATTGGTTACTTTCAAAACACAGCTAGGTATATGTTTCATTCTTTCCCTTTCGTGTTCCATTCTGACGATTTTGTACTCGGAGGTGTGTCAGACGAAAAGGGCTTTGAGTATAAAAATGGTTTCCCTCTTTCGTTTTATTTGAATTGCACTTTAAAATAACGCTCTGTTGATTGTTCTGTTATGTATGGATAATTTGATGTTCCACAGGTCAGTCCTCCAAGCCTCCAGTTTCTTTTCAAACTGTTGTGACATGGTCATCATCAACTAAAAAGAAGAAATACGGAGGAAACAAAGGATTTCCCGTGTTGACGGACAGAGAAGAGAATGTACGATTGCAAGTGCAAAAGGCCTTGGATAGGATTGAAACGCTCCTTGGCAAACCGATGACAGAGAGTAGAAAGGTAAGTCAAAGAATATAATTCCCACTGATCATAATGATAGGAACAAGGTGTTGGTAGACAGTTTATCAAGGAAGAAGGGTACTTTTGCAGAATGTATTCTAGGAGGGGTTTATCAGTAAAGAGGAGATGCACCTGAGAGAGTAGCGTAAGGCAGTTTCAGGGCTATGGCCAAATTGCCTGCATTCTAGACCTACGGCATCGTAGACCTACTGCCTTCTAGACCTACGACATTCTAGATATAGGGCGTTCTAGACCCACGTCATTCTAGACCTACGGCATTCTAGACCTATCGCATTCTAGATCTACGGCATTGAGAGATGATTGATAAATATGCTTAGTTATACATTATCTTTTATGCTGCTGTGTATACTGGCATTATTTTCATGGGTGCGTATCTATCTTGTGACTGATCACTCTTCCTTGAATTAATACATCATGACTAAATTCAAGTAAGCGCACTTTGAACCAATTAGATCAAATATAGTATTGCACGTGCCACTGGCACAATTTCTTTCTCCTTCATGAGGTGATGATTATTTATCAAAGAAAGCTTCTAAGAGTAATACGGAAATTATCTGAATATTCCATACTTCTTTTTTCATTATTTTGCAAGACCTGTTTCGCTGTAACAGTGTAACTAACGTAAAAAGACATGTTCTTATCTCCGTAATCCATTGCACACGCGCTTTACTTTGCAATTTTCTCTTAGCGCCAACACTTGTAACTCTGTTAAATTTTTACATAAATGCAGAGCAAGTTGATAATGTCTGCAGCTTAAGACTTCCGAAAGGGTACCACCTTCATGCTGCCTTTTAAGCCTAACCCTTATTTTCACGTAGTACCATTAATTTGCCTCCGGTTAATTTAGACTCTTCAACTCCCGTTTGCTTTATGAAACGGGCGACTCCTGTGATATATTATTGCCATCCTTCGTTTTTGTCGTGTCGAGGAATGTCGGTACTAAAGATGAGCCTATTGTTTCAGTGTTTGAGGTGCCTATTTTACCATCTCTGTCTTGTTACGAATCACCACTTTTTATTCTTTGTATTCAGTCATAATGAAACCCCATCTCAGATCAATAATGACATAAAAGGGTTTTGTAGACAGCGTTTTCTCAGTTGCGTTTACTGCTTTCATTGAGTCGAGTACTAAGGAAACATTGTTTGATGGCCGTGTCCATTTTACTTTTGTTAGGGATCATATATAAGGAGAGAATTCCTCAGAAAACTCACTTTTGGTGCTCTCTGGCAAAAACGATTTCCACCTTGTAACTATGGTATGAATAGGGTGTGTAGAAGTTAGGTTTGCTAAACAAATCTTTGAAAGGTCATTTATCATCTGTGTAATCAGATATCAAAACACCTGTGATTCTCATCGAACTTCTTATCTTTGCAAACATGAAATTTTATGATATTGCATCACAATTTAGAAAAAGGCTTAGATAATGTCATTATGGACAGGAAACCCTTACAGAGTATCAGAGATGGTAACTGTAACCGTGATGCAGAGGGAAAGTGTGATGTCACGATTTTGAAAATGTTTGAATTATGTGAAAATTACTCTATTCTCATGTTGCCCTATTAGTAAGAACGTCAGTGGCCAAAATTGAGAGTGATGCCCTTTACCAGCATCGAGATATCAGTTTTAAATGTCGTTAGCACCTTATTATTTGATGCTGGTTCCTAACGTAAAAGAACCAAGGACTATCAACAGAGTTGAAACTCTACATATATTACAGATTTGGTATGTTGGGTAACAGCATATTCCAGGGTTGTCTTTAGGTATCCGGAATAAAGTCGTCCTTTTTCCAAAACGTTTGATTTATGACGTCATCACTTTCCCTCCATATGGAGATTGATTATTCAGCAAATTATACAAAAGCATCTTTTAACAACAACTAAACGTGTAATTTTCCATTGTCCCTAACTGATTTTGCTAAGGTCACTCTCGTTTGTCTCCATGTGATTGAAAAGGTTTCCTTCCATCTTTTGTAGAGCCTGCCATTTGAATTAACTCTTCAAAATATCTCGTACTTGGAGAGCCTGTTTAATCCAACCTATGGCTTCATCACCAAGGTTACGGAACCGTTTCATCAGTGGTTGCTTCAAAGTTTGGATGTTAAATGAAAGTGACTTGACTGTTTTATCAGTTTGCTCGCTATGAGTATTATTTAATGGTTTGTGAAGATCTTTTCTTCAATTGACTTTTCACTTGGAGTCTCCAATAAAGTTGCAGCCTAACAGTAGCTGACTTAGAAGTTTCTTCACCATGCCATTGTTAGATATCGCCTCTCAAGATGTTCCAGTTTGGTTCTATTTACAGGGTTCTATTGTTCTTGTACGTAAGAGTAATTTTTGTACTGTTTTATGTAGCACTTAATACTTGTTAATATTGGCAAGAACTGTAAATGTAAATTTCGCTACGAGCCATTAGCAACCAGGGGTTTATTCTATCCGTTATGTATTATAACAAGAGAGGGCGTCAATTTACTTCAATAAAATTGTTGCGTGATTTAGGCTTGTTTTTTTATAACAAAGCTTTAATGTTAAACCTCCTGGTCGTCTTCTAGAGCCCGGTAAAGGACAACAAGGGTTTCGCTACCACTATACAGCGTAAATACCAACGAAATACAATGGGATTTACTAAGACGTTTTAAATTCCTTGTTGTAAGTGCAGATTGTATGCGGCGTTATATTTTCAAATTTGACTTGTAAATTTCAACTCTCCATTACGTTGTGGATACCACTTGTACAGTGAAGAAGAGCTCTCTTTAACAAACGCCATGCACAGACCTGTTTCATGGCTACGAGGATGATAAAGAGCTCTTGGAGCATGAAAAAAATAATGACTTGCAAATGCCTACCTGCCCTTCGTGCACAAACTACACGAATCAGCGTGTTCACGATTAGTGTTGCATTTGATTTACACGTGAACGTAGCAATTTCGAATGAAAATTAGAATACAGCAGTTCAAACCCCAGTATTTAACACCATTAAAGAAACAGTCTTTGCCACTAATCAATTTTTTGATGCGTCAGAATTTATAAAGGCACCTGCGATTGCTCAGCCGTTTGCAAGAAAAAGCTACTCAAACGAAGACAAGGCACATTTTTCGAAAATGAAATTTACTTTCTTTGAAACTTGAGGGTCCGTTTTAAAAAGACCGATCGCTACATGAAGTACTAGCAACTTAGTGGAAAGACGTTCTGATGCTAAAAATATCATGAACGAGGTTGATGGCAACTTATAAAATGCTTGAAAACACATAATGTAGCAGTAAAAAGTGTGAAACGTATTTTTCCCTTGCTTTTATGTGTTGCCTTTGGCATTGTCCCCATTTATTGAATCTAAACTTCACGTTATTGACATTTTCCCTGCCGATTATTGCAACCTTCAGTAATTTAATTTGTGACTTCTTCGCAATTCCCCTATTTATTGCCACCCCCTTTCTATACCCGACCCGAAAGTATCATTTTACAACAATAGCCGCAGCAAAACCCATGTGACCGAGATGAAAAGTCTAACGGACTTTTTCTCAAGAAACTTTCATTTCAGAACGTTCGTATATTTTATCTTCATTACGATACTTTGAACAATTCTAATCGACATCTTTCTAAAAATAGACCAAGGATTGCAAAATATAACAACTTCAACAAAACAAGATGTTCTGTCTTTGCACAGTGGGTAAGAAATAACGACTTAAGTTTTCATAAAATTGTCACCTAGCCCCTACAATTCTAGACTATGAAATATGAAAGTTACCCGAACCCCCGTTCCAAAATATTGTTAAGTTTAAAAAAGAGCATTTTCGAGACTTGCATGTCACACTTCCCTGCAGCTAAGCAGAGAGGTCTAGAAGACAAATAATATCAGGCATGGACACGCCCTTCATGTGACAAGTGTCTTGCGTGATTTCCTCCATTATCACCGAAATTTTAATAAAAACTTAACTTATAATAGCCCAGGATTGTAGTTAAGGTATAAAGAACCTTTCAGCCTAAATTCTCCGATTTATTACGATCTACCTAATCGAGCCTCAGGCACAAATACTCTTCGTGTAAGAAAAACATGTTGATCATCGGGGGAATTGGAGGGGGTGCACCTGTAATAGAGCCTCTCGTAAACTACACTGACATATGGATAGGTATGGCTTGATTCTACCCCCATAACCCCTTACGCAACTAAGAATAAATAGGTTCAAGACCAACATGAAGTAATCATATCTCTTGAGTAATTCTCATCATTAGAGGCAGCAATGATAACGTAGCCATCTGACACTCTAGCTCACGCACATAGGCATCAGAAAACATAAATCTAACAGCGCTACCCATGTTGACTTTCTTACTATTTCTATTCAAGCATTTACGTACAACGGAGCATACTAATTTACAAGAAGAATACATATTCAAACATTTTCTACACAAGACGTATCAAAATCTGGAACAATTTCCACTTAGTCGTCTCACGATTCCCCGAGCTCCCTATATCTTCCGAATTGTGAAACTGGATTAATAGAAATAAATTATCATAACAGCAGTGGTCACACATACCACGGTTCAACGTCTAACCATGATAAAAACTTAGCGCTGCACTTTTAAAGGTATTTCAGTTACCGTCTGCTTTACAAAAACCCTGACCATCACCACGATCATACAGATAATAGAGGCTGAGTAAGCATGGGTAAATAGACACGATATCGTGTGGGTATTTCATGCACAGCTTAGATGCTACCCTGTGCTTCGTTCGTACGGTTAAGGGCAAAAATAAGACCAACGCAAATTTGTCGTATCAGGCCCTCTTATTCACTTTAACTTAACTAAGGAATTTTACTACGGAGAATTAATCATAGCAATAAGCACTTGCACACAACCGCATTCTTAACCATGGCGAAAATGCTCTTATAATGCAATATAAACTCTGATGTGACCGTAGCCAAGATCGTCTATCTGCGAAAAACAATTTGTCGTTCTTAGCAACCACGTTTGCAAACGGTATAACCCTTACCAACCCGCGTCCACATTTGTAACGAAGGAAACAGGAATATACAAAAGTTTACTCAATACAACCCCTGCAAAACTCCTGTAACCTATCTACACTGCAATAAGTTTGCTGTGAGCCACGTTATCTCAAGGAAGGACATTATATAACACTGTTTGGTGATTGCATCTTTGGGCATCGAAAAACGCTATACATTTACGTTGGCATCTTCGGAGTTGTTTCTTGATTGAAAACAAAAGAAGAGAGATGTCTGATAACACTTACCGTTAACTATAATATATAGGATGAGGAAACATTATTTAAGCTTAACCAACCCAAAATTCTGACAACCAGATGATGGTAGATATAGCTGCCAAAACGACGTTGAGCATTGCACTTTCCGAGCAGCGTACACTGCTTTAGGAAAACGTGTATGGTAAAATGTATTAAGTGCGATTTTCAAGTACGGAAGACAAGAAAGAATTTTCAAGCTAATAAGGCAATGGATGAAGTAATCTACACAGAAAGGCAAGTATATGGTATGCATGATCATGTGCTTTTTAGAGTAAACATGATGGGTAAAATAACTGAAATCTCACGAAATGTCAGTTAGACACTTAAAATCAAGGAGCTAACTGTTTCTCTATCGAACTAACTGTTTGAAAATGCTAAACGACGAACGTTGATTCACATGTATCAAAGCACTCCAACACGTATTTATTAAGCTTTATCAAGCACGATGAAAAGTCACTGCAATAAGTAAGGATGATCTTGTCATAAGTTCACGTCTCAAATAAAAATGTGCACCTGGCATTAAGGCAATACCTTTTACCACCTATCAAAATAGACTACATAATAAAACTGCATCATATTCGGGTCTCATCAAAACGCAACTTCTAGCAGAAAAATGTACAACTGTAAAGGTCATACCAATGTATCTTTTTAACACCTTACCATAGATGATGCCCTCCACAGATGCAGGCAAAGGGCAATAAAAGACGGCTTACTGTATTTGTTCACATTTACAAAGAAGTGCATATGAGCTGTGAACTGAGAGTTTCCCAGGTGGACTTACCAGATGCCATTGAAGCAAACAAATGTCCGTCCGCTTTCATGAATATGAAAATGCATACAGTAATACGTACGGTCGTACAGTATGTACTTTTAAGCAACATCTTTGATGTACTAAGTGTAGTTTACTTCACACAAGAAGAAAACATGTTATAGACACGAGAGGATTTGAAAACATCAAGTATGAAGAGAGCACTATTCTTCACTTTTCTCTAGTACTTCTTCAAACAAGAAGAGAACACTGTAAGAGACTATTTTTCAGCTTGCCACCTTGCGGTAAACATGTTCAACTTCCAAGTAGAGTTTCCTTTAAATGCAGGAAGAATATTGATGGCCTTAAAAAGGCGAAATTTGCTAGTGCAGGTAGACATTATGTGTTGTACGACATGTAATGGTTCAGCCATCCGTTGTCAAAACCAAAACTGCGAGCAATGGATACCAACAATACCTTAATCAAGATTAATAGGGAATGGAAACGAAAAATGTTCACAAAACACAACCACAACAAGAATACAGTTGCCAATAAAAAAAATCATTGCGGGCATTGACTAGATCCACAAAAACAACCATGGAAACATAAATAAAGAAAAGGTTTCTGTCCTAAGAACACTATAAAAATAACATCAGCAATAATAACGTCAAGAAACTTAGGTAGATATGTCCTCAACGTTATGTGCCAAGGGTGAACCACATTGCCGTGTCCTGACAAGATTCGTAAGCCACAGCAAATTGGGAATCCCACAGCTTGACTCTAGACTATTGATATTAAGTAGGAAACAAAGGAACACAAACGTTGAAACAAAGGAATACAAAAGTTCACAACAAACAAATTGTGCGACTTTCAACCTGACAAGGAACACTTAAAATCCTACGTTCCCATTTTTCTCCATTATGTTGCTATGTCCACCTGGCATGTTACATACGTATAATGATCAGAAAACCCAGCCCTGTCATCTTCTGACTCTTTCAACAGAGTCTTTAATATTTAAAACATAATGTCTACACACAGTTACAAAATTTCTAAGAGAAAATTAAGTTCTATAGTTTAGTATGTCTGTTTGGTACACTGTCTCAGATTTATAACACCGACTTCATGACATCAAGTTCCTTCAACTTCGTACCCTATTTCCGTATATTAAACAACTGTAACAGTTCATGGCTCGCATATTGGCGGCTTGACCCCATAAGGGATGGGTGAATCTGCTACCGTTTTTTCGAAACTATAATGTTTGATACATATCTAATCTCTTCTTTGCATTTTTTCCCCTGTTCAAGGTTGAAGCCGCTACTAGGAATAGGGTTACTTTCCCCCTTTTCCCTATTCATGCTTGCAATCCCTTCTATGTCCTATCTCTCGAAACATAGTTTCCCACGTCACGAGAGCAGAACACAGTGCACAGTACCTCCAGGATCGTGGCATAATTTCGTGACTATTAGTTAGGCGTGCCACGGAAACATGAAAAGGTTTCTTAACAGAAACATGAAAAATATGGTGTAATACACGAAAATGTTTTGAAAACAATAAAAATTTCCAACATATGTTATAAGACTGTCGAATTGCGTTATATAAACACCACAGTAATACGTTGGAGGGCAAAATAACGATGACATGGGGTGTTGTCAAATCCATATTTCTAGCTGTGCTTACATCAATCTAATTTCAAATTTGCCGAATGTATGTCAAATATATATGATCATCTGCTTTCAGTGTTTGTGATTGTTAATCCATGATTCGTGATCACATTGCCACCATATATATACACGTATACTCATACATAAAAACACTAAAAATGCCATACGATTAGTTAAAATTTAAAAGAAAAAAAGAAAAAAAAGTAGCTGGCCTCAGGGCGTTTTTAGTGTTTTTAAATGTTATAAGTGCCACTACTTTCTAGTTTTTAAGTCTTCTATATATTATATAGATGTGTATGTATATATATGGATATATCTATGTTGACATTTTAGACTTAAGAGCGCGTTTTTGCTTTTACTCAACTATTAAATTTTCGATCCAGTAAACTTTAGTTGTAACCATGACAAGGAGAAAGGAAATTTTTAGGCGCCTCATATCAATGCTTTTTCTAATTCAATTGTTATTCCTATTTCAATGGTATTGCCAAACTTTACATACTCCTGTCTCTACACCATTGGCGCGGCAGAAAATCCAACCCTAACAATCATGCATGAAATGAATGGAACAGAACGGAAAGGAAATGAACAATTATAGGCACCCGAATTCTTGTGTCCCTTTTGATGGCTAATACGCGACTAGCAGCCAGGGCGTCTGAGGTATAAAATCAGTGCTGTCATTCTACTTTTAATAAATGCTTAAAAATAACGTTCTTTATCTTAGTTCATATCGAACGAACTCGGTATAAATCTGCCTTAAATTTTAGTACAAATCGTTAATCGGGAGCCAAAACGACTATCACAACCACACACCCTGTGCGAGCCAAAAATCTGAAACAGTTGTTTATTTTAATAATTTCTTAGGCTAAAGTCTATAATAACAAAAATCTATAACATTATTTCGTTCTCTTCTCGTGAATATTATATTGTTTCTACGTCAACCGGTAGGTAGGAAAACCATAACTAAAAACCCAACGATCGATCTTCCTCTTTGACTTTAACATATATATAGAGTATCCAAATTAAATACTGCATAAGATAATGAATATTTCTTAATCTAAATACACTGCATGTTGAAGTAGCATCAAACATTTTGCGTACACTTCAATGGTCATTTTCAATAAATTTTCTAAAAAAGCATTGACTGTTAAAACGACGCAGTCATAAAATTTCGATGATTGACTCTACGCTAACTTTTAAAGATTATCGTAAACGCAACTGTGCATAGAAGCAACGTTACTAAAGTGTTGTAGTATATTAAGTTCCTAAACTTCGGATCCAGATCCCCTTCCCGATACCAATATATCTATGGAAGAAAGAAAGAAAAAGCCATGGGAATGAATATAAGCAATGCTTAATTGGAGACTATGGGAGCCCCTGTTTTGATTTGTGTATACATTACGATTTGCTTTGTTTTGTACAAGTAAAAACATCAAAAAACAATGCTTTAACTGGTGAACCGAACCGTCGTGTCCACGACAAAGGACGTGTATTGGGGGTCCGCAACCTACACGTACCGTACTGAGTCAAACCTAACGTCTCTTCTTCTGGGTTACGGTTACCCAACCGGAGCAAATAAAAATACAACGGAAGTGCCATTTTCATTAGTGAAATTACTAATTAAACCCTCTCCGCACCCGCATATTCGTTTTTGTATACTTCCCAAAGCTTCTTAGCGAGCTCACAAGAATTATATTTCTTACATGGAATGGGGTTCTAGAGAAGAAGTCAGCTGTGGAACAGTGTTATAACCCGTATCAAAACAATTCACAATCAAAACCACAGTAATCAATAAAATCATTGTCAACAATACTATCACCGCCATATCTATTAAAATAACTACTACCATCATCATCGTCATCATCATTATCATCATCATCATCATCAACATCATCATTATCATAAACATCATCATCATCATCAACATCATCATCGTCACCATCATCATCATGATCATAAACATCATCATCATCATCGTCACCACCATCATCATTATCACCCCAAAATCATCCTGACCATCATTATCATTATCATCATCATCATCAACATCATCATCACCATCATCATCATCAACATCATCATCACCATCATCATCATCACCATCATCATCATTATCACCTCAAAATCATCATCACCATCATT
>JAAAKL020006539.1:2500-17886 GCA_010016065.2 Carybdea cf. marsupialis auct. non (Linnaeus, 1758) | reverse complement strand
TCAAGTGGAAATATAAAATACTTAGAGGTGCGCTAGCTTGGTGAAACTCCTTGTACCTAGAGAGAATTGGTTTTACTGTGACAAATACTGTCATCAGGGAAGTTACGTGAAAGAACAACAACTGACTAAAGAGAAACACCGAAAAATTTTGTCTTGCTAAGATTTCCTCAGCTCCACTGGAAACAGGCTACATCAGTAATACGTGTATAAAATCGACTCTGACAAGATTGTATAATACTTTCATTGATTTCAATAATACACGTAACTAAACTAATAGATTATGACACTAATTCTGTATTTCGTGGCTTGCTATTTCATTATCAGACACAAAACATGCATTACGTTTTCATTACCAATTAGAAGAATCTGTGTCACCCCATAAATCCTACAGTCACCCCTATACCAACAAAGGAGCCATGCCCTACGGTAAAGCTTGAAGTGGCGCAATATCCAAACAGCAGATATCCCAAGTTTCTCTCTCTCGTTGGTATGGGACCGTAGTTTAGTGGAAAAGCGTCGTCATTGCGCACCTACAAAGACTGCGGGTTTGACCCCGTTGTCCACGATTTTTCACCCCAGAAATTTTATAACAACGACGTCTACATTACGTCATTGCAAGCTCTAGCTCCTTTTTAGAAGAGGATCTTCAAGTCCGTACAACACATTTCGCTAAGTGACGTTAACAACAAGTAACAAAACCAAATTGCTAATAAGGTGAAGTGGCAACCTACCTGGGAGATGTGATAGGTATATGACCACATGTCGAATAAAGTCTACAAAATTTTGTCCGAACTGTCATTCACAATTGCTTCTTGCGATTCCACATTCAATGTTAACATGGTTCATACACCTCGTTTATAAATTGTACTACCGTTACTTTCTTGAAAACTGTTGTACAATGACCTAATTGCTAGCACTTAGAGATGAAACTACTAAGACCTCGTAGCGTAAATATGAATGTCGACAAGTCAACTTGCGTCGTCATATCCCTGATTTGATCAAAGTCAAAAAAAGATAAATTCTAGTAGTTCCTTACACCAGCAATAGAGGAAATAGCTAGTGATAAAGAATTTTCGCAAACTTCGAATTAGTTTGTCCCCAGCACGATACGTTTACCTGTGCTTACAACCATCAAGACTTGATATTCGTTGCCAAGGCTTTCTCTACATGCATACTTAACTACTTTCTATGAATTTAGTTTTCCGCTAATACGGAAGCAGCGAGACTTCAACTCGCACAAATTTAGACTTCTCAGTCAATAATTTTATCGAGTGAATAAATAATTGAGCACGTTCTCGTATTTAAATGAAGTTTCTTGTTCGACAGGAATGGAAATAGTGCAACACCAACCGTATTACAATTTATCTGATTTTATGTGGGACCCAAAGTGTATATCGTCCGCACAAGAGTGGAAATATTGTATTTGCGATGAGTAGTACTCAGGCCACTCAGGTCCGGTTGGTAGTCTCTTGATCACAGGCCCCTGATGAAAAGTCAAACTGACATAGAAACTACCGTAACAAAACAGTGAAATAACGAAACAGTAAAATTACAAAACTGGCTACCTAATAAATAAATGGTAGCCAGAGTACGAAAAGACGCCCCTAAATTTGGACTACCGAGCGGCAGTCTAAGCCACCGTCCAGCAGGACCATTGAGGATTAACGTGGAGAATGTAGGAATGCTTATGATGTTAAATTAAAGACTTCGACAGTTTTTTATAGCACAATGTTTTGTTGTTTAGAATAACTCTGCGTTAGCCCAATTGTTATTTACAAGTAGTCATAAATAATATGTTCGAAATTCAGAGCAAACAAAGTGGAAAATGCAAAACTTTGGATCTTGTTCTTCAATACCTATGATCTGTACATGCGCTCTGAAGAAAGAATAGTTTGAAACACGACCTTCAATTTTACACTTTAAGTTGTTGTTGATTCCCCAAACTTCATTTGTGATTAAAACACCCTCATATTCTCAATTTTCGTGCGCTGTGACAGGTAGCGCACTTATTGTATGTTTCAGATTTTGTGCGAAGTGGTTCGTCAAACCCTGCATCGGTGGTTCGTGTGATTTAAACTCCGTTAACTGTTGTAAGCCGCCGTGGTATTGTGGTTAAGGAATCGGACTCACATGCCAGAGGTTGTGGGTTCGAATCTGGCCTAACCCCATACAAATACTATCGGTTGGGGGAGGCAACAGGAGACCACCCCTGTAAATGTGCTCTCTCCCCAGGACATTGCTCACTCTGGCTGAGCAATAGGCTACGCTTGAAACCGAGAATGCCACAAAAATAAAACACAAAAATAAAAAATTGTTGTATCTGTGCTTCGCGTGTACATATCATTTCTGCACTAACTTTCAGACCTTCAACAAGACTCGAACCTTTGGTCTCGTTCAATTGGTAATGGCGTATGTTCTAAGTTCATTTGAGTTGATACAATTTTCCCCATACACAAGCCGATAATAGGCACTTCCTTTTTCGTCTCTTTCTAAACAAGATTAGTTTGCACCAAAAGGTAACATTTAAAAACGAAAAATGTGTTGCGGGTTTTTCGCCTCCCAGGTACATATTTGTTGCAAGACCTCAGATGGGAACTACGGCAACCTAGCAACTGGGGGGCTTCGGGTCACGTGCTCCCTGTTTTTAGCCAATGCATTATTACGTCTAGTTACACTGAATAGATTTTATTCGCTTAGAGAATGACGTAGCCCCTATTTTCAGAATGATAGTACTTACCCGGGGTCCACATAAGATTACAATAGCGAGCCTCTGCCCCACAGCTTTCACATTTGCAGGTAATTCAAGGACTGCAATTGCTGCTTCCTACCGATCTGAAGAATTAAAAAGCCTTTCCCTTACCTCTCGTGACAGGGCAACACCATTGATATATACAATGCCCGACTACTAGTTAATGAATGAAAAGAAGAAACGAAAGAATGCCCCCTCCACACACACACACCCGCCACACACAGACAATGTGAATGTATGGACTTTTTCAGAGCATTTAACAATAATAAACACACATCATAGTCAATCTCACGTTGGGATCCCTGTCTTTCACGGCGATATTCATTAGGATCAAAGAAGATTGCACCAGTATCATCCCATCCAAACCTGGAAAAAATGTCTGCAGTTTGCGAACCATTGCCATCTAACCAAAGATGAAACTATATTCTTTCTTTGCCTCTGATAGTCCACTAGAAGATTACCCTCATATGATTCTGCTGACGGATAATGGTGATGATGATGATGATGATGATGATGATGATGATGATGATGATGATAATGACTAACAGTTACTAAAGCATTTATTAAGCATATTACCTAAGGCAATAGAGTACAGGTAGCAGACTGCATTAGCAAAATCTAACATCTGATGCTTGTGGTCATTTACCTTGCTGTACAATGCAGGGATCTAACCTATAAAGGTCAAGTGACTAGGGTAAGTGGCTGGCTTACAAATGCAAAAAGTCTCTATAAGCCTTTATGCCAATATATTAAGCGTATTCGGTTCACTTTGAGCATTTGTGCCAATACATTATAGTGCTCTAACCACCAAATATTTATGGGGGGAGGGGGCGTAAAACTTTCACCCAAATGATTTTCAATGTTTCAAGGCCTTGGCCAGGAAAAGGCATTAACTCTGTTAAAAAATTTCACCTACCTTGGGGATTATGGCAAATGGCCTATGGGGACTATAGCTCCAAGCCCCCCCCCCAGTGGTTACGTTACTGCATTGGGTGCAATCTGTGTACGTTTCAGGCTTACCGTAGAAGTTGAAGCCTCTGAGATTTGTTAGGGCCAACCAGAAGTGAACTGAATATCTGCAGATTAATGTAGAACCATTGAATAGGGCATTTTATGGTAACTTCATACCATCACCTTATATTTACATATCGACAAACAAATGCCCTTAACATTGTCTAAGAACGATCGAGTAAATGCACCATGAAGACGTATCGTTACTTAAATTGTAACAAAAAACAACAGCAACTTAACAGAAGGAAACTGAAGGCAACATACGCGACTAGTGGAGACGGAGCTTATGGTGTTGTGTTTCTCTTCAACTGGAAACGAGCCCCACTAAATCTGATATACATTTCAGCCCTAAATATATATCGGTTTAATTTCATTTTTGTTATCTTTCGATATTAACTTTCTTGTTCATGTTTATGTTCTCGTTCGTGGAGGTTTTGGACATTTTCAGCCCTATGTTAGAAGTTGCAGGGCGGAGTGGAAACCAAGAGACGAAGACAAACACTAAACGATGCCAATTTACGATAACGCTAAGGCTGTAATGCTTCTCATATAATACTGTTTGCGGCTACTTAAATGACAGAAGGCATTCTTAAAATCATACCAATTTTCAATGCATCAAAATGTTTTATTACGATGCAATAGTAGGCTGATCGCTCCTCCGAGACTTCACAATACTGACTATGGTGTGATTAATAGCATGTTACAACTTCCTTTCAACACAGTTTTTTTGGGCCATAGGCGGTCTTATTAGTTGCTCAAAATGAAATGATTTTTTCTTGAGGGCCGGCGATTGAGAAACACTGGTCTAGGTATAGCAAGCCCACGAGACTATTTCAGTTGGGTTCTGTTCCCATTTCTGTCCCTGTCTTTTGCTGACACCAGGGACGAATGTATCAGATTCGAATGCGTTATATGTGAAGCAGTACACCCTCTCATATAGGTAGCATGGGCCCGACCCTGCGGTTTTGATGTTTACACAAGGCCAACCTGTAACAATACAAGATTGGGTCAACAGCTGTTCAATTTTACGTGTAGATTGTCTTGGTTGCGTCCTAGAAGTATCAATTTTAAAACGCCCGCAATGGATCACTTTTACAAACAAGATTATAATTTCGCGACGTCAGGAATTTAAACTCATTTCTCGAGTAAGTGCTCTATGGAGGTGATTTTTTCCACTTGAACCACGTTCCACTCAGCGTGCTAGCAACCTTGGAATGAATTTGATTGCCCTCAGGAGCACGAATGTTTACTCATAAAACTGTGCGCTGTTTGTTCACCCTACCACAACGAACCGATCACCCTGCTTCTCCTTAATCTCTCAACAGACATCATTAGCAGTGTGCAGAAGGTTTTAAGTGGTTACGTAATTAAGCTTAGTTTATCCTGCTTGCCATCTAAAGAAGCTACTAAATTGAAACAAAAAAAATGACTAGGTGTGTATCATTTGAAGATATCGTGATTTATTGTTGACGAATGTGCCGTCACAACAACTCTTTCCTGTGTACCATTCTTCAAACTTCAATTGAACTTGAAAATCAACATGGTCACTTTCTCTTAAGTAATGGGTTGGATAGATAGTCTCGTATAGAAATGCACAGCTAGCCTCCTATTCATGATCGCAGCATGGGCCCTTCAACATAAATTAATAGTATAAAACACTGTCGCTGGCCTATGGGCCCCAATCATTGATAATTGTCTTTTGTGATTAAAATCAAGTTCTTCATCTCTTAAAACAAAAACTTAGCCAATACAAGTGTTCCGTCAGAACAACATATCGCTGGTTTAATCATACACTAGCCTTATTTCACCGCAGCTTAGTAGCTCATAATAAATAACCAAATATTTTTAAGAACTGCACTATACCACTTATTCCTCTCCTGTCACCAAGTTATCAATCAAAATTAGGAGAAAGAGAACTTTACCTGGACACACACTGCGAACGAGGAAAGTGCTACTCGCTACAACCGAATTCGCCCAAAAGGAATTTTTAGCAATGATCTTCAGATTTATAATTGAGTCCAGAAGCCTAACTTTAAACCTTTAGTTGTTATAGTCACTACAGTCTGTGTGATGTTATAGGGAATCGTTTGGTAGGATGGGGCACATGACAAGCTCTTGAAAAAATGTGCTTGTCCGGCGTACATAATACAAGTGACTGTTAAAAACTTTTGGTGATATTCATGTATTTGCAACGAGTGAGAAGGCTCAGATACCATATCCCCCACTTCATGTTCGACGAATGCAGATGAACTCATAATTTTTACACAACATTTGTATAAGACCAGCGATTTCTACAAAACACTGAATCGAGCATCTTCCGTCTCAAAGCGAGGTTAGTAGTTGAACGCCATTTTACTCGCCATCAAACAAACTTAGAAACAGTATTACGTAACATGGCGCGGACCTTCCCAAGCCATATTAACTACTGGGGACTAGTATTCGTGACCACTTTTTGACTAGCTTTTTCGCTATAGGAAACAATTGCAAGCTCCATCCAGTCTTTTTTAGGCATCAGTGTATAAAACGCGAGAAGTTTAAAAGTTTTGCAACAATATACAAACGCAACCCTAAAAACTGATGAAGTATGAAATGTAGATTATACGTCAGTCACTCAATAACACCTAATCCTGTGATAATTACTGTGGGAGGAAACAAGTTCAAAGCTTTAAATTAGTTTCAAAGTTAGGTTTTATCTCACAACAGTTGTAAGAATAGTGACAAGATTAAATACCGTACCTTAACCTTTTAGTAATATCATATCCCCAACAGAAGGTCACAGCAAGTCTAACAATAACTACCTCAAGACACCAATGCATCTATGCTCCAACAATCTTCCCCAAAGACATCCCGCCCAACCTTTAAATATCTGTTTTGTTTGTGAGAACTTCAGAGTCCACAGACAAGTCCACAATGCTTACTCTTACCTCCTCCCAAACTTTAACAACCCCCCTCCCAATAACTTTAACAAACGAGACGAAAATGCTTGTAAGA
Organism: Carybdea cf. marsupialis auct. non (Linnaeus, 1758); assembly: GCA_010016065.2. Taxonomy (NCBI): domain Eukaryota; kingdom Metazoa; phylum Cnidaria; class Cubozoa; order Carybdeida; family Carybdeidae; genus Carybdea; species Carybdea cf. marsupialis auct. non (Linnaeus, 1758). The sequence continues at coordinate 11,135 of JAAAKL020006539.1, read as the reverse complement.
TTTGTCCGAGTCCATTACCTAGAATTGGCTCTTTCATGATGGTGATGTACCTCACCAGCCTGACATAGCTCCAATATCTTATTAACGGAACGAAGTTACAAAATCTACAAGCTAAAACGTTTCTAAGATTGTATCCCTTATCTTATCGCAGAAAATATGTGGTAGGCATTTCAGATGTTTTCTCGCAAGATATTGGCAACCATCAATAATGTCAAGGATTTTGAAAGGATATACTTCTTTGGATGGATAGAAAAAATAGAAAAAATTTAAGGTGAGTAGGCATTGCAAGCTAGTTTTTATAGATTCAAATTCAATTTGTTTATCGACACAACTTACTTGGAATTCTAAGACAAGGCGTCATTTATTAATGAAGTTATGAGCACCTGCTTTTACCATAGGTTTTTGTAAATTGACCAAAAGAACAAATACTCAAGCCTCTCTTGTTTTGTGCGGCTTCCAACAACGTTTACAAACTTGCACCATTGTAAACTATTTCTCTCGTAAATAAACAGTATAACGGTACTCAATCTCCGCCCTAGCTTTAACGACAGAGGCCAGTTTTTCATTACCTATGAATGCTGTGATAAGGTGTTTAGCACACACTGGCAGGTTTGATAAATGGCTCTGTGCTGCCAAGGAGGCGTTAGATACATTCTGGATGTACACCCTACCCTAGGCCCCATTTAGTCTCTGGTCCACAGCTATGGGTATTTGGACCCTTTTGGTGTTCGAGTATGGTCTTTTTGGAGCCAATTCCAATTCTAAGAGTCCTATTGACTGAACAAATGGCTGACAACGTTTTCTCCCTGTGGAACCCCTTTTGCGTTATAAGATGCGGCTTTCGGGCCACCTACGCATATTGTCCATACCACATAATGCGTGAGTGCATATAACATGTTTGTATATGGCTTCAATGAGAAATCAAGTCTTAATACAATTGTTAGATGTAGTTTTCAAGCTAAGACCCATTTCGAGAGACTTGTCCAGTCGACCCGATCCCTGGGATTTCAAGGAGCCCTGATTTATGCCCCTTGCAGACTTTGAGGTTGTGAATGACGAGGATCAACAACACAGTGCGGATTGAAATTGCCTAAGAGATTTTATCTGACGGCTTTAAAGCAAATACAAAAAAATGCAAAAATCGAATCGTTTGTGAGATTACTTATTTTTTTTACAGGTCAGGTACATAGGTAACAGAGACGAGGAGTTCCACACTCATGAACTAAATTTTAGCTTGCTTTGTACTCTCAATGTGACCCTTGACTCAGAATATTCTTGACATCCATTCCATTACTAAATAATACATCTTCTTTAACAGCCTTGATAGTTTCCAGAGAATTGTGCATTTTACGGTTCCGTTGAAGCAACAATCGCATTGTATTAGTAAACAAGGAAAATCAGGGTTCCATTGTATTAGTGGCAAGCCAGCAAGAGAGAATGAACTATGTGTAGCAAATATAGAAGCAACTTCATTATTGACCTAATGCTCTTCAACATTTATAATTTTGTTTACGTTGATATAATAGCTGGTAGCTCAAATCGTGCGAGGTACTCTGTGATTGCAGAGATCCAGCCACACCCCTCCTACCCTTTTTGGAAACTTATAGCCCCCTATTTGAAGTGTACATTTATCACAAACTAGCCCTTCTCAATAATACTTTTCTCTGTCACGGTTATGAGTCTATGGCGCATAGTTATTGATGCTTGAAGAGGCCTTGCTACAAATACACACCAACCAAGGAATAGTAAGTTTACTAAACAGTTTTATGGCAAAAGAATTATCCTTCTATCAAAAAGGCCTTCAATTGGCTCAGTATGAGGCAAAGATTAAGTAAGCAGCTACTAAGGATATTCTGAAAAGTTAAAAAGCCACTAAAATTACAACTTCATCGGCGAATAAGTTGCTGTGTGGATGCAAATATATCTTAAAACAGAGCAGCCTGTCATCCTTGTAAGGCTGGTAACGCAAGTGTCACCATCAAAGGTGAAATGCAATGGTGTTATTCACTTACATCTCATAAAAACAGCTACAATCAAGTGCCTCACTACTATTTGGTGGTATGTGAGAAGAGAGGAGCATCATGTGTACTCAGATTACGGCAGATCAATGTCCTCAAAGACTCGTTTATTAAGATAACATTCAAGCATTCTAATGCACCATGATGGACTTCTTATAATAACGGGTGCAACCAATAGATATGCTATACAAATCAAGAAACGTAGAAATGATATACAACTATGCTACCTCCAGCATTTATGCAATGCAACTTTCAAACCCGATTCTCACGCCTATCAAGATAATAAAACTTCGCACCTGATATTTCATAGTTTGTCTTAAGATTCCCTTGTTTTCGTTTAGTGTTTGAATATGCTCCAAAGGCGTGCGTGTCTACATATCCACCATAACCCTGTACTCTAGGGCTATCTTGTATCCTAGTCAGTATCAGCTCTTTCTGCAACCCGAGTGTAACTCAAGATTCAAAACAAAATCTGACAGCCGTTGTACAACCCAAGAGTTGTTTCACCTGATGTTTAATGTCCTTTCAAATCATAGCGTGAAGATGGTTCGCTTACTTGTAATCTTTGACGTAACCAGAATATTATAGCAGATTAAGTGCTAAGTTTCATGGTTTCGTTGCCAGTTTTAATAGCCGTTACAATTTTTTACTTCTTTCTGCAACATTCCGAACATTATGAATATCAGTAATTTCATTTACTACCATAGTAGGTAAAAATAACAGCGTACGCGCACAAAAAAAGCAGCCTTGGCATAAAAAAAATACGTGTATACCATACGCACTCATAGAATGTGCAAGACACTGTTGAGAATTCTGCGTGGGTCATTTACCCTCAAGCGTTGCCATCTAGAGAAGAACTAGAGAATGCAAAGTATCTTATGGTAGACGTTTTGCTACAACGTACGTTCAAAGGCATAAACCCACTGTGGTATTTAATTGAAATATTGATTGACTGAATTACAGGATTTCGGTTGTGCATGGAATCACCTTGTCCTTCTCCAATTGAGAAGTAGAGCAATTGCCAACTAACCTGTGCTACCTGGGCAGAGGATATACCAAGTCATTTTACAAATACCGATAAAAAACGTGAAAAGGTTAAACATTGATCGTTGAAATACGATGCTGATGTACAAATAGTATCAACAGAATGCAATTATGTTATTTATTAAGGTAACTCATATTCTGAACAAATATCGACACAGATCTTGGAAGACTTTTTGTGTTAAATATATTTCAAGACTAGAAATTTTAAAAATAAAAATTTATCTCTAAATCATGCTATGATCCTACACCACTTTAGAAACTTTCGTGTATATGTTCTTTTATATCACAGCAGAAGTATTTTTCTATTGTATATCTTCAGCATGCAGTATATGTATAATGGATAAATGCTAACTCAACAACTTCTGATGGCCATACCCAAGGCGACCGATGTTTAGGATTTTAAGTGACGCTAACAGAAGAAAATTTGAAGATGACATCACTTCTCCACTAGTAATAATGAGATAAAAATTATGCAATGCTTGTGCAAATTACGTGCTTGTGTATTTCTTTCTGAAAGTCTCAGGCCATCATTTGATGTGCTATCAGATGACGTGAACTCTTTAGGCCTGGCTGAGTAATATAGGAACACCGTTTCTCAGAATCAGCCACAGCTAATTCAATTTTACTCGTGCTATTTATAAGGATGCATACGTGATGACGTGGCCAACCCGTACTAAACACATTTATTCCTATAAGCGCAGTGAAGTCGTTTAGAAATGTTGCGCCTCATATCAGTGGCGGAGCCGACTTAAAAAAGGGTGTGTGTGGACTTTCCATCTACTTACGTACTATAGGGCGTGATCGTTGGCGTAGTGTTATAGCTGACGATTATTTGCTGTCTGACGATTTGCAAAAGAATTTTAATCGGAAGGTCACAGTGTCAATAGTGAAGGAGGTGACTAAATACAAGAGGCCTCTTACATCAGGATACTTGACTCGAAGCAATTTAAAACTTTGATCTTTAAGACAAGGAGGTCTTATCCCCCTGTTACCCTGTCCCCCCGTAGCACCGCTAGTACGTCATGCACATAACGTATCATAAAATAAAGCAAAAAAAAGTACTCCTCTTTTAACGTAAGTTTGTTTATAACGTATTTCTCTCAATCTTAAGTGTCCATAAAATGTGCTACTTAGGATGGTTTTGTTCACTAGACATGGGGTCACGTAAAACCACGCTAAACCTTAGTGATATAAACTCTAACACACATTCGAACTTTCATTTCACTTTATAACTCTAATCTTCATATCATCTGTCATATCATCTTAAAATGATTTTAGCTTATGACAGACGGCTTGCTTTAACGAGTGTCTGGCGAAGTGGTTGAACATGTTGAAAGATGTTTGTTTATCATCAAGAAGACACAATTCTGTACGGAGGCGTTATTCTTTTCCACCTACTATATGAAACTTAGAATCATGGATCAAAAATCTACGCGCAGATTCCCAAACAGAGATATTGTGTCGCCGCCACAAAAACTATTTCTTTCTCAGCACTGTTGATGACAGTCGTTTTCGTTTAGACTCAAATGGCAAAAGATGTCAATCTGGTGGTCTCCTACAACTTTGTTTCCACAGAAAAACCGCTGCCCCGGCTTGAGAGCCAATGGCTACAGCTCCTCTCCAATGTTTTGAACAAAACACAGCATTCACAACTGAAAGCACGAAAACGCGGGGGAACCGTTTACGTTGGGTGCAAAAGTATGGAAGGGAACGAGATGTTCGTCACAAGCACATCTCTCCAGGGCATTTTTTATAAAAAGCGTATCTCTTCCTGCGCTTGACTCAAATGAAGAAATAGTGTATGTAAAATTGATATCCTGCAGTTAAAGCCAACTTCTATATGTTTCTAGAAGAGTTGACGTCACGTCGTGACAATTTCATCTATGAGACTCGGCTATGTTGACGTCTTTTCCTCGTCAACACCCAAAAGTGGGAGATCAATCGTCAACAAAAATGATAACATTCTGTTATTAACGTTTGGGGATTCCAATTTTAAAGAGGCGGTCATTGACGATCCACAAAATAAGTGAGAATGGTATATTATTACACTGAAAGTTCGGAGGTCACCCTCGCCTACTGTAAAACAAAGCTGTCAAGTGCCTTCAAAACTGGCTCAACTGTTTAAATGTAGCAATGCGGAGAGAAAGTGATGACGTCATAAACAACAATTTTTGTAAATAGTAAAATTTGACTCCAGATTTCTAAAACAACCTTCGAATGGCCTGCTTCCCAATACCAGACCTGTAGTGTATATAGTGTTAAAACTAGAGGCGTTTGAATCTCAAATATCTCTGGTGAAAACTCTGTTAATACTCTGTTTTCTCAACTTTGTTCTCTCAAAACTGTTCTTTGGTTTCTTACATGGCGAACCAGCATCAAATAATATAGTTTTGTTTGAGAGTTTTAAAACATTGAAAGCTGATATCTCGGTGTTGGGAAAATGCAACACTCCCAATTTCTGCCATTGCCTTTCTTACTAATAGGGCAACACGAGAACTGAGCATCTTTTCCATAATTCAAACATTTTCAAAATCATGACGTCACCCTTTCCCTCCGCATATCGCTAGCAGTTCTAACAATCACAAACACTAACAGTAGCACCAATCTTAGCATGTAAAAACCATTGAAAATAAAAAGGATTACAACGGACCATGGCCAACTTTTAAAATGATCAAAAATAGTTCTTCTCAAATAAAAACAACCATCGTTGGAAGGTAACAGGCCCTGAATTCGCTCCATTACTTTATTGAGATTCCCTCAGTTAAGCCACCTGGAAGAAATCTTGTTCATAAGATTCATGCATTATACAAGCATTAAAAAGTGTAGGTGTGAACATTATAACTTTATCTTCGATGTAAAGAAGTCCTGTTATGGGAAGAGAACCCCTCTTTCAACTTGCTCACTAATCCTAAAATACCCTTAATCTGTTAGGGAACTTTCAAACCTAAAATTGACAACTTAGCTTCAGCACCAGCGGGTATTTTTTATGAAAAAATGTCAAGAAAGATCTTATGAGACAGTTTGCGACACTAAGAGATGTCCACCCTTCCTTTATCAACGGTTTATTTCAGTATATTTTTTGATCAGCTCTGTTTTGACTGTACGGTTTAATTGCAATACTTCTGCACAAAATGTAGGTCTACCATTTATTAAGGATCTTACATTAAATCTAAGTTCCTTGCTCTCAGCTACCCAAGTTTTCACCACGGAGCATAAAAGAGTCTAGCGTGACTGCCCATCATCTATTACATTGACACTTGAACAGCAGCTGTTGTAAATCCAGTCTTCCATTGGGTGGGGTCATGCACCAGCCTTTCGTTGTACAACCCGCAAGCCAACTCCTCACCAAATAACACACTTGGAAAGAAGATGCATATATGTCAACAATATCTGAGTATTTAAGTACACTTGAGCCAATCAGTTCAACTAAGACTGTTGTTTCTACATCGATACTTCATCTGATAGAATAGAATTGATGTATAAGTTTCGCGTCATGTCAATAGACATAAAATACGTACAGCTGCTCATATTATGATACTCCCCTGGAGAAGCTGCCGGAGCTAAATAAGTCCTAGTGTTTATAACAGTGGTGTCGATGTCGGTATTCCCTGTATATAAACTGATTACCCTTAATTAAAACCTAAAAGCAATGACACAAACTCTTGCTTGATCAGCTAATGACAAATAGAAAGTAAAATATCTTTAACGAGGTGACTTCAAAACGAGACAGTATCGTGAATTCCTTATTACGTGTAAGGGACTTGGTGACTTAACTTGACTTATGGCAAACAGTCATCTGTCTGTTCGAGGGACTTGATAAGGGAACTGATTGAAAGAATAAAGCTACGTAGCATCGGTTGCAATCTTACTTATTCAGACCCTGTTTACACGAGTGCGGATCCAAACCAATTTATACCAGAACTGATACCCATTGACATTGTGTTTACACGGTACTTGGGGGATCCGTGATCGTTTGGATCTGCTTTCCATAGCACTTTGGGGCCTCTTTTGAAAGTGGACCACTTTGGCTACGATCTAGTGTAAACACTTGCATCCATACCAGAGCCGAAAGGGATTGAAAATGAGACGGTAAAAATTGCCACTACGAGGCAAATTTGACGTGATCTGTTTTCATACAAATATTGACCGGTTAGTCATTAAAACCATCTCCTTCGCATTTCCAAGTTCCATTTCGGTGCAGCTCGGATTAAAATAAAAGGAGGCGCTGGTCTGGCGAATTCAAACTGCACACATTGTGGATGGAAAACGCCCCCTGTATCTTGTCATTTGCCTTCCCTATTCCTTTTCATCATCACTGCTATCCTACTACAGCTTTTATAGCAACCGGTCATTATACTTTGGTGCTGATATTTCGAGCCGGTCACCACTTAAATACAGCCAGCCCTCATTTCGACCCCTGCAAACATATATATATTATTGATTTATCGTTGTAAATCCTAGTAAAAGCGGTACTGCCTCCTACGTCACTTAAGTGGTGGTCTCCTCGTTATACACAAATCCCCGGATACTGTAAAGCTATAAAGTTTGTCTATTTAACTTTCGTTTACTGAGTACTGACCCCTATCACCTCCAATCTCTCCTTCTCCACGTACTTCTTTGCTTAATCTAACGTATAGCACACAGTAAGATCTGACAAATATTCTAGCCCAACGTCTTCCTGTAAACAGCGTACTCTAGTTCTTAAATTTCATAAAAGTAGGCGGTCGGCTGCCATTTATCGTGGTTGACCAAAGGACGGAATAAAACTCACTTAACCGGAATACGTTACCTTGTTCCCTGCCCCTTGTATAAACCAAAATTCACTTCATATTACTAATGATCCCAATAACAATGATTTCTGATCATAATTTAGCGTAACACGACCCCTAGTTGACTGTTTGCTCTTACTAGCGACCAGCAAACAGCCCTTGAAATCACGTACAACATTGAAAAGGTTATTGAACTGATTGTATTTTATAGGAATTTCTACTGACCCTATTAGCCAAAATTCCATGCAATGGATAACAAAATGTTCATTTAAACTTTTGTATCGACTCTTATTGGTGGGTGGCATGAAGGTCTAACGGTCTACTTTTAGGATGCTTAGAAGATGTGATAAATCTAAGCAGAGGAAAAAAATAGTTCTCCCTCCTCATAAAATACGACTCCAGCGTCCTAGGTGGCGAATGAAAATATACTTCGGCACAAACCATTACCTTGAGCCTGTTGGGGATTACGTTCAGTGTCATAGGTTTATTAGATCGAAAACTTTTAATTGCAGCGCAAGATAATCCATGACTGTCCCAAGGGTAAAATTATTGAAGTGTGAAGTGGACTTTACAAAGAAAGCTTAAAACGTTTCCATTTAAGTGGCTACCACCAGATAATTGGGGTCTCGATACATAAATGGTCTAGCACAATTATGTTCAATGAAAACAGAAGTTGGGAAAGAAATCTGGGGACAAGGCGCCATTACAAGGAAGCAACGCATCGATGATATGGCTCTTAAGTTTCTTTATAAAATTTCAATCATCTACAATCATCAGATAAGAGGGCGAGATTTTATAACTTTT
>JAAAKL020006538.1:0-17886 GCA_010016065.2 Carybdea cf. marsupialis auct. non (Linnaeus, 1758) | reverse complement strand
CTTGTCAAATGAATGAATTGAGGTATAGATATATATATATATATATATATATACTTTGAGGGAAGAGAAAACAAAATTTGTTGCTACACAGTGTTTCACGCTTCTTTGCGATCGTTCAGACAACTGTTCTCACGTAGGTCTACCAACTCTCTTGATTAAGTCACATTTCCTACTTGAAAACGACTACCATGTCATCACTTTGACAACAATTCCGACTTACTATTCAAAAGTGTTGCTTTGTCGACTTTGCTAGTGTTCATGCCTCTGCATTTATATTATTTATACTTTTATATACGTCAGTTCAAATATATTTATACATAAGTAAGTAAAACACTAGAGGGAGACACTTTTGCGTTTACTGTTCACAAATGCACATAGGTTTATCCTTCCTTCGAGAATGATAGCTTTGATAGTAATCTTTAAGCTTCAAGGGTATTATTACGGATAACTTTTGTTACGGTTAATCGTGAGATAAAGGCTGTCGTAGGCGGATCTACAGTCTTATAGTTTGCAAGTGTCAATTATGTGTTCAATGCTATGGTCATAGTAAAGGTAACGTTTTTGTCTTCCTCAATTTCAAATCACATCTGTTGCAGGCCTAGGCATTGAATATTTGTAATTGCACCTTTTGAGCACGCTAGCTAATAGATGATGATAATTGCAGTCCTGCTGTGATGTAATCCTGTCTCATCTGCGGGGAGGCTAAAAGCATATTCGAAAATGGAAACGAACGTCCTATGAGTCGACTTTAAAATTGCAATTGTTAAGCTGTATTATGTAATACCTTATAAGGTTTCATGAGTAACACCTGCACTCGTGGGTACATCTGCTTCCCTCATTGTTATTATTACCAGTGGTTATTTCAGAATACCAAATTAATTTCACAGGGTATCTTCATGAGGTATGACACCTCTCTTGATTATGGGAACACTTGGTGAGAATTCTTTATTTCTCAGGACAATAGGTGGGAAGACCTTATACACCCACACAAAACAAACTTTTAAACAGATTTTTCTACCCGTGAATGTGATGCCAGACACTCTCCGATTTAATTCATAATTTCAACAGGCAACAAATCATGACATCAGCATTCCCTGTACTCTAAGTTTTGGACGTACACAATTGATTATTACAATTTTATTTCTACCACATGTATTTAAAGTTCTTATGTTTAGGAAGAGCAGATAACAGATGCCAGAATAGCGAAGACGCTCTGTCATTTACTATGTCATTTAGAACTTCGAATCCTCTTTCCTGAACTGTAAGACTTTTGATAGCTTTCGAACAGATTGAGAGACCCCTTGGCATTTCTTACAAGGTCACTTCACATGGTGCAGAGTCAATGGTTAGCGTTCGTCAACTGACCTCGGTTTGAGACGGAAGATGCTCGACCCAGTGTTTTTTTAGAGATCGATGAGTGTGTGGGACCCTAGTTACATAGTGAAGATGACAATAATCAGATAAGCATTTTCCTAAAGATGAAGTTACCCGAAAGTACAAAAAAATATTGAGGACGGTCCATTAAAACACTCCTTTCTAAAAAAACTGAGTGTTTATAAATATTTAGGAAGGAAACTCGGAGCTTGCCCAGCATGACTATACTTTGAGCTTAGGAAAAAAGTGCTACAGTGTCTTTAAGACCATTTGCAGCAGGAGACAGAGGGTGAATCGACTTCTGATTGATTCAAGATAAACACGTTAAAGTGTCGGCATCCTGAGAGATTTTCTTGACGAGATTTTATGAACTGAACTGTGACAGTCTCGTTTTTACTATGAGGCTACGTTTGAATATCCTCTTAGCAGCTTTACTTAAATTTTGGGTTGTGCCAAGGTTCCGCCTTTCAATCTAGAAACTTATAAAACCTTTGCTAAGGATTTTGCCTTTTTGCGCCACAATAAATCTCAGCGAGGCACTATGTGATTAATTTTTCAATCTTTTGTATTCTTTTGATTCATCGGACCACAATGTAGGCATCACATTGCACATTTAGTGACAGTTATTTCGGCAACAAATCATGTGACAGGCTTGAAAAGCTATTTGTTTATGTAATACATCGAAAGTAAACACCTATAGCCTCATATGCAAAGTGCTTGATGACAACACAGTACACTCTAAAAAATTATGATTCTTATAACATTTTATAATATTTTATCCCATCCATGTATATATTTTATCGCGTTTCTTTTTAGAATTAAGAATTTTTAGATAGTTCTTTTTAGAATTTTTAAAAGCTATTGAACTTAGCCAACATCAAATTATGTAATCAAAGAACTGGAAATGTGTTAACCACGGTGTACTTTCAAGTTTTCTCTATCAGCTGATGTGAATCTTGCTCAATCAGGATGTTCTTTAAATGGATGCTTCTTTTCGTACGGGAAATCAGAGTTTTGTGTTTCCTTTTTCATTACTACTTTAATATAAATTCTTGCAAAGATGTTTGTCAAAGTCACAGAATAAGACCTTCGCAGTGTTTAAATGCGGAGGGAAAGTGATGACGCCACAAATCAAATGTTTTGAAAATAGTATGATTTAACTCCAGATATCTAAAGACAACCCCGGAGTAGGCTGTTTCCCAAAATACCCGACTTGTAGTATATATAGTGTGTAAACTAGGGACGTTTGAATTTTCAAAATCTCTGGTCAAAACTCTGTTAATCTTCCTTGGTTCCTCACGTTAGGAACCAGCATCAAATACCAAGGTTTTGTTAGAGAGATTTCAAACTTTGTAAGCTGATATCTCAAATTTGGCCATTGATGTTTTTACTAATAGGGCAACATGAAAATTGAGTATTTTTTCCATAATTAAAACATTTTTAAAATCGTGACGTCATACTTTCCCTCCCCATTGTAAGAATTAGTTAAACAGAAGAGAGCCGGGTGCATAGCTGTGGGGAAGAGTACGGCTGGCAACGTCCTGTTTATATTTCGTCTTAATTTACTTTGCACATCTGCTCGGCCCATCAAAATAAACGTCAGCGATCAATTGGTGTCCCTCCCTCCCCCCACCTCCACAATCACAAATAATTAAGTACGCGGCTACAGAGAAAGTTGCATCTTTTTATCTTACTTTCAGTCAACACTTTCAAGAATACAGCCACATCTGTGACTTTTTAATAATACATCACTAGTATTAGTGTAGTTTGGCAGCCGTGGTACAGCTCCTCCTGCATGTAACCAATTGATTTGGTGCTTGAAAGCGAAACCTAGTTTTCACAGATCTGTCTTGTAGAAACATATTTTTATTGAGAACTTGATCCGTCTTAACTACTGAGTATTTAACAATGTGATATATTTTTATCATTATGAACTGTTACTGTTTTAAATTCACTTTAAAATCCAAGCTCCTGATAAATATGTTCTATCGACAAAAATCGAGCCCATTGCCAACCTCCTGGACTTCTCTTTCCTTAGGCATCGAATGTGCAAACGTGAAGTAAGCGTGTTTCTATAAATAAACTGAAGCTTGCCGCTAGCCGTGCGGTACTCTCTAGTACTGGAATTCCTAGAAACTTTACTTAAAATGGTAATAACATTCGCTGCAAGGCCATAAAATGCTGCCCATCTACCGCTGAAATACGAATCAACGATTGCACTTGAAAATGTAAAATTTACGATCGTTTCACGTCACGTGAGAGGAAGTGTTTAGAACGAAAAAAGTTGCGCAAGTCCTTCGATTTGTGGTCTAGAGCTTGGTGCAAGGAGATATCGATTCTTAAGTATCGTGCAGAAGCAGCTGATTTATTTAATGAAACCTAGATATACCTAGGCCAGACATAGATTTTGCCATCGTTACAAGTTTAATGTCGCTCCGAGGCAACTGAGATCACGTAAGGGGGTGAGCTATTTTACATAGATTATCGGGCGAGATGATGAGAAGGTCCAAAAATAGCATGGTTCCTTGTCGGTTCATAGCATTAAATATGGAATAAATACTGAATAAAACAGATATGGTTCTATTTCTGACTATTTAATAGATGTCGAAATTAGTCTGCTAGTAATCACGTGTCTTGATCTCTCAATGCTGTTGAAAGACATATGTTCTCGACTTAACATTAGAAACAGAATATTAGACACTAGACAAGTGATGGCTTTCCTATCCACGTTATATCTTATCTCATTGGCTTGTTTAGTTTCAGCCATGCTTCGTCCGTAAGAAACAGAACGAGAATTTTTCATCACGTTGATCAAAAGTTCTGACGACTGGAGACATGATGAGCGCACTGGTCCATGATATTTGAGTTACTTTACAAGATGAGTAACGAGAAAATCCTGTAGTTAAGGACACAGGCGAGTGGTTCTGTCCTCTACGCAACCTAACGAAAAGGAAGAGCGCAAAAATAACGCTAGGATGTCTTTATACTACACAAATTAACCCGGGAGAAGCGAGTTAGTTTAACCCAGGATAGAGTTTTGCTGTATACAGTGAACTAACATTAGTTTACTCCGGTTTTAAACCAGTTATAAACTGATCCTTGTAAGAAAGTCTTCCCTGAGTTACTCTCTGTAGATTAGGTGTGAACAAAAATTGCGATCAAACCTGAGTTAATCATACACTTGAGCGGATACGTATATCCAATCAAAATGTACCCAAAATCTTAAAACAAACGACTGTGCATAAACAACTATGACAAAATTATGGTCAGCTGAAGATTCTGGTTCAACTTGGGCTTTTAAAGAAGTATTTCTTCTGATAAGTATTTGGGCGAACGAAAAGATCTAAAACAGCCAGGTAGATGTAAGAGGCCAATCTACAAGGAGAAAGATGTTAACACTGATCTCTAAAAAGCACTGGATCGAACATCTTCCTTCAAAAAGTGAGGTCAGTCGCAGGACGCCATTTTAGTTCCCATCAAACAAAACTTATGAGTATGTTAGTTAACATGGTGGACCTTCCCGCGACATTTTAACTTTTGGGGCTAGTATTCGTAACCACGCTGTTGGAAACAATGGGATTGCTCGATCCAGTCTTTTTTAGAGATCAGTGGATGTTGCATCAGTTTCTGTTAAGAAGTTAGTCAAATAGTTTGCTGGTGGTACAAAACAGTAAAACTGCACGAAACAGTGAAAACACTTAAGTACTGAATAGCTTTTTTCGGTTGACTATTTAGTTCCACAGACACTGATTTATCAAAACAAAACCAATCTAACAATCAGGCCTCTGATTGGTTCCTTTCAAAACACAGTTGGGTATAGGTTTTATTGATTTCTTCTCAATCTCAATTCTGTACTCTGAGAAAAGTCAGATGAAAACAAAAAAGCCTTTCAGTACTAAAATGTTTTTGCTGTTTCGTGCAGTTTTATCATTTAGTAAGAAAAAGAAGTATTTGAAGGAAAAAAATGCTCATGCTGCTGCTACTTGTGTGCGTAAAGGCATGTGAGCTTAAAAGTGATATTAGATTAACCTTGGGAGAATCTTCTTTAAGAAATAATACTTGGATTATAATCAGATGTTTGTCCAAGGTTAAAATAGTTAGGATTCACCTCTTGTTAGTTACTTATTTCTCTTCATCAATTCGTAACCTGACTAGAGTCACAAAACGTTATCACGTGACACAAGTCACGATCAGTCAAATCCTTGAGCAAAAAAAATATTTCCAATCTTTCAGTCTCCCCACCTCTGCTCCTAACATATTCTAATCACTAGCTGTTAAATATTCAGTACTTCCCAACCGGGTACTGACTGCTCGCTCCCCCTAGAGGTAACACCTTGTTCTGCTGCGGCCATTGGAGAACAGAGCGGTAATGGAGCTAGAAATCAGTAAATAATGGAAAATTGAAGTTTTCGTTGTAATCACCGTCCATTATATTCTGATTCTAATACATTTAAAAATCCAAAATTCGTAAAATTTTCCTGTGCTGATTACTATGAATTGGAGCACAAGACGTCGTGAGTTACTGCATGAAAATGTTATGCAAACAGTGCGGCTCTGCTTTCTTTCCGATCAGGACACAGATCATTTAAAACTGTCTTAAAGAAAACAAGATTGCTTGCGAGTCGCAGAAAGCTTGCAGGATATCCATCGCTTTCAAGACAAAACAATTTGGGATTATTGCCAGGGGAATATCGTGACAAGAGGAACTTGGTCGACAATTTTTCAGCATTTTCGACAAAGTTGAGTGTTGCCAGCCAGAAAAGGATATGAAATTCATTGGAAGCTTATAAACATAACAGCCCTAATCAGTGTCGTCGCATCTTTTGTAAGGCCATCATAGATAAGTAACCGATACCGTGGGATCTCCACGATATTTTTTACTCTTTTAAGAAAATCAGTTTATTTTGTGCAAAAAAGGTACACTGCAAATGGATAGCTATGTCTAATTAGAACTATGGCAACCTTTAAAGGGTATATGGCACCTATATGTCACATGGAAGTCACATTTCAGTAGCGAGAGCACTGGGCGGCAAGGTAATGACAAATCGGCAATCAATGAGGCAACAGTGACTATGGGTGATTCCTAGAATTTGTGTAGAAATTTTAAAATACCATAAAGAGCAGGTGTACTTGTTGCCTAAATGACGTGGACAAATTTGTGCTTCGAAAAGTAGCTGAAGAGGCAGTTTGATAGCGCCAACTCCCAATCCTCTCCGCCTCAGCTAACTGATCCTCCTTCTAGAACTCTGTTTTATAGCAGCTGTTCTCTCAGGTAAGAGCAGCCGTAGGAATTGTAAGTTCCTAATGAGACATCTTTAATAGGAGAGTGCTATATAGATCCCTCTTTTGCCTCTCTAAGATTTAATCCACCATTCTCCTGAGTAAAAGGGATTACTACATTCTACCGCAAGATGTCTTTATTTTTGCCTATTTTCTTCCTTTTCTGAATTTTCTGTCTTCGATAATGACTGCAGGATCGCCTAGACCAGTTCTCAAGCCGAGTCATTTTCCTGTGGTCTTGCATGAGCGTGATCTTTTGCTCGTTAAAAGCAACTAAATGGCTTAGGATTTGCTTGTTTTATTGTTAATATTAATCAAAAGTGTAGGCACTTCTGTCTAGTGAACTTAATCGGGATTTGTCGACTCAGATGCCATCTGCAAAGTTCGATGGTTTGAAAAATCAAGACTTGAGATTCTTTAAAACTGAAAATTTTCCATCTGCTCTTAGCCCTGAGTGTACTGTTCCATCACTGACTAAATACATCTGCCTTATACGATAACTGTAGCATTAAAATCTTACGTCAGTATACTGTTAAAAGTGTCTTGGTTTAATTGTACCTCGCACAAAAATTTACATGATCATCGCGAGTGCAAAAGAAGATCCCGTTCTCCCTTTAATAAAAACGTCAGTCATTCTAGTTGATGTTGCTGCTAAATAGTTTATGGAAGGGCAATGGACTTTTCATCATCTACAAATAAAGTTTCCATTCTGGAAATATCCTGCAAAATTATAGTAGCAACTGACCCAAACGACATACTTAAAACTGCCAAGACGATAGGATATTCAACTGGTGTTACCATAGGATCTATGTTAAGTTGTGTTAGGCGTTTGAGTTCTCACCTTTGTCAAGCCGTACTATCTTCTTCAGTTACACAATGAATAGTTCACTTCTGTGTAAACTGTAAATAGGCTTACTCTGTATCAAGCTTTCTCTTTCAGTCTTCAGGAGCGTAGCAACGATTCTCAAATAGGGGGAAAGGGGTACACGATTGTGTAGACGAGCAAAATTTATTCGTTGGATTCATACTTAAGACTATTTTGGAAAAAAGTGGGGAGCACGCACCCCTGGCCCCTCTGGCTGCTACGGCCCTGGTCTCAGTCGCTAAATTTACATAGAAGGATGGCAAGATTAGAAAATTCAAGAATACTGTATTGGCTTGAGCATGAGTAGGGTAGGTGTTTAACTATGCCACGTGATCTAATTGTGATATTTAAGTATTGTAAGTGATGACATACCACAAAGGAATCGATGAATCATGATAAATCAGGAATCTAAAATACGTTTCCATCATTTTCTGAACAAAACATAATAGTTTGGATAGTGCTTATTATGGTTACATAGGACAGATGCATGATGGGAAAATTTTAAGCGGAGTTAAGGATAAGATTATCAATCGATCCATTTCGTTTCCGTCCAGTTTGAATATGTTGAACACCCGCTGCAAACATGAAAACACACTTACGAAATAACTTGTTGTAAACTGTTAACACGTTGTTACATTATTCTATATACGGTAATATGCGGAGTCACGTGCTATTAGGCTCAAGCTCCATAAGCTAGTATAAGTATTGATTGCAGAAAGACGATAAGGGGATTGGTAGAAGGATTAGAAGGATTGAATGCGAACGGACAAACTCTCATGAGTTTGAAATGTAAAGAAATGATATGTGATTACCTTTAAGTGTAAATTGATTCTTATGCTTTCATGAATCACTGGCTGCTGCCTTCATTGATAGTGCTCTGATCCAGGTTAACAACATAACCATTGAATGATGGAGGCTGTAATGACCAGTGTTTGAAATCCACAAGTCAAACACTCGATTCCCCAAATTTGCATTAAGGGCCTCGTTAAGGTTTCTAGGGTTTAAAGATTTGCCCGGGACTCATGAATAGCTCTATTTACTCCATATTTTCTAAATAGGGGTTGGTTCTTTTGTAGAAAGATTCAGGTTACTACAAAATGTAATGTGATAACTATTGATGAGTGTTTAAAAATTAACGAATAGAATAGGGGAATAGGGAAATAGGGGATATTTTTAGTGGCATACTCGACTTCGAGCGTAGCCTATTGCGCAGCCAGAGTGAGTAATGTCCTGGGGAGAGAGTACATTTACAGGGGTTGTTTCCCGTTGCCTTCCCCAAGCGATAGTCTTTATATCGGGCTAGGCGGGATTCGAACGCATAACCTCTGGCATGTAAGTCTGATTCCTTAACCACTAGACCAGGGCGGAATAGAGGAAGGAATAAGGGGTTATGGGGAATGGGGGAATGGGGGAAGTGAATATTTGACCAAAGTCAAAGATGACTGTATGAGATGATCCTGAGCTAGATAGTACCTTTGCCTTGCGAGCAAAAGGAGTATTTCTGCGTTATCACCGACATAATCTTTTGATATTTTGCGTCGCAAATCACCTATCATAAAGAACTGTCCAGTTCCAGCTGTCTTAGTGACATCATAGGTCTTCTAGCAAGGATGTGCATCGTAGACCACGGCGTAAACGATTACTCGCAGTGATTTAGATGTTATTGAGTAATAAATCATGTATGGACTTCTTCATGCTTTCATCAGGTCTATGTTTAATCGTAAAATACATCACCGCACAGGGAACGCGTAAAATGCTAGAATAGTTAAAGACGTACTTTGCTAGGATTAGGGTTAGGGGCTAGCGTTATTGTACTAGTATCGACTCTCACAAGGGATTCTAGCAAAACGCATCTTGGCAAGAAACTTTTTATAAAAGTATAACTTGGCAATTCTAGCAAAGTACATCTCTAAAATTCTAGCATTTTATAGCATCCCTGCCGTACAGAGTAGGTCTACCTTCACAATTGTGTATAAGAAATAGCAAGAGCCTTTAAAATGTGAGTCAGAACAGCCATAATGGTCACTTGGTTTTATAAGTTAAGGAATTAAGACATTCTATTGAGAGAAGGTTGCCCTCGCCACAAGAAACAGTCACAGAATTTGCATAAACATCTGAATAAAGTAAACTTAAATACTTGAATAAAATAAGTTTTATTCTTATAAAGAAAAAATCAAGTTCCAATAACACACAAGCTTGCACAATACTTTCTAGTCAAGATTTTAAAATTTATTCCTTTATATTTCATTACTAAACTTTCCTAAAGTGGATGTTTATTCCAGATTTTATTACAATGTTTTTGTTTAGACTTTTATTTCGTCATTATCTCAGAAGAAGCTGATTTTGCACTCCTTTGAGAATACTGCATAAGAAACAGGGAGATGCACGTTTTCGACATTGAAAATGATGTTATTTATAAAGAAAACCTTCGGAGCAAGAAAGCTTTCCTCCTTTGCAGTCATTCCTATAAGAGACCACTAAGGAGGACATTGAGGTTTGTTCATTAACTGAATTCCATTCATTTACTTTATAACAATAATAGGCAGTGGTAGGTTGTTATCTTAGGGGTAACAAGGTAAAATAGATATGTTTCTTTACCTTCCGCTTTCCACTGAATAGGTATAGGCTATTGTTTTGAAAAGTAGAGTGTACTGCCATCGAGCTTACAAAGGCGGCAAGTGACCAGCATTTGACAAAATGTGTTTCCATCATTATATGGTCGACTGTCCAGCTTTGTGTTGATAGCCCCTGATCTCTCTTTCAAGGCCTCGACTGACTTGTATCGTGGGTTCGGATCTCCACCTAAATGCCTGGGGGTTCCATAATTCCCGAAACTTGACTGTTTTTTCAGAAGGACGGTTTCCGTCGTTATTAACAACCACGGACGTAACGACGTTGACTGGGGTATATTCTAAACCATCGCATTAAGTTCATGCTTGCCAGCTTGTCATCAAGGCGATTATAGCTGTCCTAAATTGGCAATGTTTTGATCTTGTACAATTTCGTTCGCATATGGAGAATTTTACACATCAAAATCTGCTACTTTTAATTCACCATCCATTGGAAATCTTGCGCTTAATAAAGCAGTGACCGGTTTGTAGCATCCGAAACCCTCCCTCAAGCAGTTTCCTGTCATTTTTTCCATGCGATTTCGTAAGGATCGATTCACATGTTGAACAGTTTTTCTCGTTTACTTGCTTTATAACTAGATGTTAAGAAGACATTTAAACTACATTATCTGCGGCATAAAAAGTCATTAATTTGTTAGACTTCCATGTAAAGACTAGTGTTAATACCACAACAATAAATATCACATCACAACAAAAACATCAACATGAAAACTTCTTTCCGTTAACCAAAGCTTCGTCACATGCTTCTATTCTTAGAAGATTCACTAGAATGAAGTTGAGCGCATACTTTTGGCATGTGTGCTGATATTCGTAGTTCTATTTATGATGGAATGACACAACGGAACTTTCTAAGCACACAGTTTTCTTCTTGAATATCTCTTTACAGAGAATATGAACTTATGTCAGAATTTGTTGTTTTAATCAAAAA
The DNA here is from genome assembly GCA_010016065.2 of Carybdea cf. marsupialis auct. non (Linnaeus, 1758). NCBI lineage: Eukaryota > Metazoa > Cnidaria > Cubozoa > Carybdeida > Carybdeidae > Carybdea > Carybdea cf. marsupialis auct. non (Linnaeus, 1758). The sequence continues at coordinate 6,809 of JAAAKL020006538.1, read as the reverse complement.
CCATTTCACTGAGGAAGTAAATTCGTAGGAAAAATTCTATAGGTAAAAAAATAATTAGAGTGCAGTATAGATGAAGAAGTCACTAGTATGAAAGGGAATATAAACTCTTTCTCTTAAAGTTCTTTAGTATAAGTTTCATATGTCCATAACTTAAATTTCAAAGTCCAAATATCAGGTACAGCAATTCTAGCTCTACTGCGGCAGACTTACCAGACATTGAAAGCCCTGGTCACTCTATTTGTATACCAAATTTCTAGGCAACGCTATGTTTTGCACCTAGGTCTCTGGTATTACCATTTTTACCTGTGTTCCTAATGAAAACTACCTTGATTGGAGAGATAGCCGTTGAATGACTATTATTTATGTTATTTGCTTATCAGCTGCTCATATCATACTGATGGTATTTACGATGAGCTCCTTGGAGGGCATTGGTTTGCAATGGTTTCGACAAAACTTTCCTTAGATCCTCCGCTGTGTTTTATTTTTAAGACAGCTGAAAATAAGGAGTATCAGGGCGAGACCACTGACCTTGATTTTATTATGATATTTTAGGAAATGTTCGGTTGTTTTGGATAATAGTGGATGCTAAGTTGTTCGACGAGAAGAAAAAGCTCAATCTTATTTGTGGATTTGTAGGAGTTATTTTTGTTGTTACGGCGAGAGGGTTCCCCGTACTAATTATAGAAACTCTATTCAACATGTGCTAATTATGGCCTTGGACTTTCTCATAAGCGCTTGGTTGAGTGTTTGTAATTCTTATAAGCCATTTGCTACTTGAAATAAATCTATTGTGGTAGGAGCTTGGGGTTAACGTAGGCAGCTCAACATAAAACATTAGCTTTGTAGTCAGGCAGAATGAATTTAAAGATTTACAGAATCGCAATATGCCACAAAGGCAACAACTTATTTCTCTCAGTTCAGTTAATGACAGGTCATCTCGTCAAAAGATGCTCTCGTTATAGTATATTTTGTTCGTCTGGCAGATTCACGCAGACGACATCAACGTGGTTTGACCGCCGCAAAGAGTTGGGAAATTGGGAACTAGAGTGTTTCGCGCCTTGGCCAACTAACTCTAAAAAGACCTGACTAAATTATTCCTAGTTCAACAACAACCTACGCACTGTCAATGCTCTGCTCCAGAGTTGATTACAACCAAACGACGCAGGTGAGTAGTCGTTAATAAGAGTGGGGTGCGTCATCAAGTGCAAAGTTTCCCCGGGGGATGCTGAGCGGGGGATTAACTGTCACCGATGACTTCTTAGGACCAACGTCCCATCGCTATGTGCCTGATAAAGGTGCGTTTCGAAAGGGATGTTACCTTTCAGAGAAGGTTGAAAATCATTTTGGAAAGCAATCAGGGTGGGCACGGTCCTTTAAACATGCGCTTGCACAAAATCACTTCTCCTGTGTAAATCACAATGCTGATACAACAACTTATAGTAACAGTGTACACCAATGGCAAACTTCCGTGATTGACATGCCCGGGACCTTTAAGACGTGCCTGCAGAAAATATCCCCCAAACGAGAAAGTGACCACCAATTATTGTCTCGCCTTCTCTGAACGTTAATTAGATTCCTTGTTATCAGAATATAAATCATTTGCATAATTATGATTTGATTTCTGGAGTCCGAATTCTAGGACCTTAGGCCTATGCACAGAATTGGAAAGGCAAGGGCGTCTGGGAAACAACCTTGAACTCGCAATGTACAGTGTGCTTTAAACTCAAAGATTTGCATTAGGAAAGCAGATATCTTCTGATAATAGTCTCCGTGAAATTGATGTCACTCTTACAAAACAAAGATTTTTTCTACTTTTTAAGCTCCTCTGGTCGATTTACATCATGAAAACTTTGGTTTGCAAAGAAGGTGTCTCCCCTCATCCATCTACACACACTTGGGGAGGACCCCTATGTCCTTAAATAGAGACAGACACTGCAACTATCGCAGAACTATGGAAAGAATAGATGCAGCCGGAGGAGAGAGAACGAGAAGATTCTTTGGGTCATGAAGGATTACATGACTGACTAATTCAACGAACTGAAATGCTATACTCGTACAAAATAATACTGCAAGGGACGGGTGCTTCAATTCTTCATTGCAGAAAGTTGACTGTGCAATCTAGATTCAATTTTAAGGACTATAAATACTAATATACGTTGATACCTTAACAAGAGAATTTAACCCAAAGGTTTGCACGAGGAGGAGGGAGGGGGGAGGTTTTTGCATCCACAGGCAAAACTTGCACCCCCTCTGGCTGCGATTCTAAACGGTAAAGCACAATGTCTTTACAACCCCCCTTCAAGAGGATTGGTATTTTTTTCCTAGGGGTATACTCTCATTTTGAGAACTGCTACCCAATAATATAGTGTCAGTAAAAGTTCAATCTCATAAACTGCTGTAAAATAATAAGTAATAATGAAATTTTACATGCAAATATAAGAAGCTGTGAAAAATAAGCAATAAAGAGTACGAAGTTCGCTGATTCTTACTCCGACTCCCCCCCCCCCCCTCTCTCTCTCTCTCTCTCTCTCTCTCTCTTCCAAATTAACTTGATGCATATAAATTGCACTACAGTAATTCAAACAGCAATACTATTTTTTTTTCTTCTAGTTTTCTGGTAGATGATACAACTAGAACGTTTAGGATGTTCCATCCTATTTCCGCAGGAAACCCAAACTAATTAAAATTGAGTATCAGGGGAAGAAATTAAAGAGTTGGATGGTAAAATGTAAAGGGCTGCCCTAGTGGGAGGCAAGATTTTCAAGTTGGGTGGGTCCAGCTTTTTTCAGATCAAGATTCCCCAGTGATTGTATTATTCCTGTGATCGACTGGTGAAATAGGAAGGAACTCTGTTGACAGAATGGATCACGTCTGGGTCGCCAATTACAAGTTAGGTAAATGTAAGGCGCAAGTCCATACTAATCTGGTTCAAGAGTGCAATGATAAACATGGCCTTAAATTCTATTTTTGTGAAATAGAATCAGTAAAAAACGTTGAAGGTGCAGAGTCCACCTTTGTCGCTTGCTAATTTAAATCTATGAAAAAGGCAACATTGACGTCAATATAGGATTTAGCTTGTTCAAGTTGGTAATTTGAAAGCTTGAAATAACCATAAATGGGAAGACTATTTATTTTCGCAATTATCAAATTTTAAAGCACATAGTTCTAGTTTGCGACACCAGTATCAACTCTGTCGATATCTGATTATCATTTTGATTTGAATTTTAAAATAACAATTAAAACACCAGACAACAGCGGATTGCCATGTTGAACTATAAACTGCAAGAACGAAATGTTATATGTAGCGGTTTTTGACAGACGAGACATTCACGTGTATTTATATAAGACATTTTCCCCTTCTCGTGAGAAGACTTGTGACTATTTTAACATTGGTGTTTTAATCGATCGTTCCTCAGGATGTCAGGTGTCCATATTGTCGCTTCTCGGCAGAATTTTAGCCCAAGAACGGTATATCTAGGGCAATTTCTCATGATATTTTATACTTTAAAATTCACTGGAAAGTGGAGTAGAGCAAAGGCATGTCCGAAATAATGGCTCATGGTATCAAATGCACCGAAACCAAAAATGAGCACATGGGTCATTAGCCGTCGCAACTTTCCCTTACTCTTTATGCATTCGTTTTGTTTTTACATTACAGACTCAGGCCATATGCCTACCCCTCGCCCCTGAAATTCTACAATTTATAGTTTTCACATTAAGCTTGGTATATTTGGCTTAGTAGAGTAAGTCAGGTAGGCACAAGGGATGTCCTTATACTGAACAGTACTAGCAGATCGTGTCAGAAATATAATCTATATAAGACAAGATCATCTCCGTTCTCCATATTTCTTTACATGATATAGCAATACAACTCTAAAACGGATTGGATTTCTGTTTTGCATGAGGCTTGCTCGAATTGTCACCTGAGAGTTCTTGAGGAATCATGTATTAAGAGACATAAACCAGAACTTTGCCGGGAAGAAGAGTTTGTTTGGGACATTGTATTGTCTTCGTAGTGTCCTCATGTACGTCCGTCAATGTTTGCAATTGGTTCTTGTTAAACCAATTAGAACGCTGTTTTTCTTCCTTTTTGTAATATCGATCCCCTCCTTTGTTTTGTACGATATTTGTGACGATTGGTTCTGACGAGAGTTATACGAAAAAGAGCATTTTCAACCATAACCAAATATGAGTTGTCTTTTCAAAAGCATATTAGTTATAACTTAGATAGTCTCGGGTCTTGGCTCTAAAGAAGTTTTTGAAAAGTTAGGCAATGAACAGGAAACAAAAATAATGGAAATCAGCATACCCATAAGCAGTAGCCGTTGGCATTCAGCATCTGTGAATTTCTCACGTAATAATTGTTTTTATTGTTAAGCAATGCATCAACTCAATGCCGAAGCCACTTCTATGAACGGGTTACTTTTCCTTTTCGGATGACAATCTATTCATGCTTACTTTTTATGCTTACTTTTCATGCTTTTTTTTATGCTTGCATTTCTTGCTCTTCTTGCTATTCATGCATGTAGTCCCCCCTCTGTCCTATTTCTCGAAATATAGTTTCCCATTTCACAAGAGCAGATGACAGAGCACAGTAACTCCAGGATCGTGGCAGGCAAGCTCAGGCAAGAGGTTTCATTTATGTGTAAAACTTAGCTTCCATTTGAAAACGGGTCTGGGGGCGAAACATGGTCATGGACTACTGCTCTAGCAATCTCTCATCGTACCTCCTGATAAACAAAGAGGCATCCCCAGGGGAGGGATAAGCCCCCAGGGGCACAGAATTCGTTGAGATTGCAAAATGTGCTACTACTCTAGCTCACCCCATAGTCGTTCCCTAAAGTAATTACAGAATTATTTTATACATATGGGAACATAAAAAGATTTAGAACACAAACCTAAGTACAGATCTTGTAATGTCCACTGAATAATTTGAATTGCTTTACTTCAGAAAACCGCTACACTGACAAGATCATTTATACACAGTGGCAGCTGCCAAGATGATAGCTAGCTTGAGATGTTTATATTCCAGCCAACACGTGTTTACTATCTTCAATATGCCAATATTTTAGTATTGGCAGCTTCCGCCAAACCGTAGAGATTTTATTGGTTTTCTCAGCGTTTCCTCCGATCAAGTTATTAAGGTGCAGTGAGGATATACGAATGAGAGATCTTGTGTAGATTGTTAGGTTTTCCTTAGAATAGATCTTATAGGAGAGGCATTCATTTAGATTCAAAGTTGCATGTACCAGTTTCCGTTCAGTAATCTATGAAACAGGAAATCGCTTCGCTATATTCTGGAGTTAGGTCGCATTAAACATAAATACGATTTCCATTCGTTTCAAGCTTCACAGTATTTATATTGGACCCCTATGATAAATCTGATATGATCAAACATTCCTTACGTAGGGGAATCTTGATCCAGGAGTGTAAAGATCGTTACTCATTACTAACGGTACTGCTAATGACGAAGAAAACCTGGAATGGTGTGGTTCCAAGCCCATGCCCTCAAGGACCACTCGTTGTAATTTTATGTAACTGAGGGGGGCGGTCGAGGGGAGTACCCCCAAATATCATGTACAGGTCATATCATTCTGTTCGACTTGTGAATCTTGGGAAGTCTGCAGAAAAGACTGGTTTGGATTCTTGTTCCGTGCGTCCCAATGTGCAGGTGATCCGATTCAGAAATGCCAGAAACGGGACATTGTTTATTCGTAACAGTAAGAATATATATTACCCAATGTAAGATTAGATATTTACAAAACAATCTTAGAAATCTTAATGCTCTCATATATTTTAACACCCTTTATAACTAAACCTTTAAACTCTTGAACATCTCAAAATAAATAACTCTTTGATAACTCATTTAAAACTCATTGAAAAACTCTCTTTGCTCTAAGCGCTTCCGCGTCGCCTTTAAAAAACCGTTCAAGTGAAATCCCTAGGCGTGTCGCAAAGGCGTACAGCGTAGAGCTTATAGAACAAAAGCCAATAAATGTACAATGAAGCCATTTTCCTTCTAAAAATCCTCATCCTCTTGTTGTTGATGATGTGAACCTCTCTTTGTTGTCAGGTATGGTTTGCAACGTCTGTTTGTCTGTCTGACTGTCCATAATTTTTTGCATGTTGTTGTTCTATTTGATTGTTATATATGATATATGTAATAATTGTTGTGAGATATATATAAATATAGTATATATAGTATATATAAAGTATATAAATACATAAAATAGTAATTATGACAGAAATATTGGTGTGGCTACATTTCTGAAATTAACGAAGTAGGAAAACCACTACCATGTTTGGGCGAAGAAGAAAATGTTGATAATCTGCTTCTAAGAAAAGGCCTCTGGTGCACATTCTGACATAAATAAAAAGCTATTTTGACCGCAAAAAATAGGAAAAATACTTTGACCCTAAACATTGCTGGGGCTTCAGACCCCAAGCCCCCCTACAATTACGCCTACAATATAGATAATAATTGTTATTATATATATATATATATATATATATAAATATCTAAGTTGTTATGAGATCCTTATTGACGATGCGGATCATAGCTTACACTGTTATATCCTTGCTAACCATATATTTCTCTAGAGTTGCTTTTGTATATCCTTAAATAGACATTGAATTAAAGTTGTCTTTTTTCTATCCTTGTCATTTGCACTTGTTTTGCCAGAAACAGATAAATACCCGTGATTTTTCCGCTCGCTGGGCTTCTCTAGTGACTTGGTAGAGTAGTCGAAGACGTTGAGCAGTAAATAGCACGTTCTTGATTCCTGATCCTTGTATTTATTTCGACTATT